>JAHZMV010000323.1:0-10135 GCA_027743765.1 Coecobrya sp. COE2
AATTGAACCTTTTCTATGAAAGTAAACAAAACGAGTTTAGATAATATTTCCAACACTGTAGCCTACAAGTTAGCATTAATTGCAGTTAAACTTATGTCATTTAAAATCAAACCATATAACTTAATTGTACATATAAACTCATTTACATCAATTTTCATTCCTATTATTCCTGGTGCGTAAATATTATTTAAATAGTAAAAAGTAAGAGTACGTTAGGTAAAATGAGTTCCTAGAATTACTGAGATCCATTTTCATTCTTTCCGGATATTGAAATATGCCTTACTATATTTTTACAGAATATTTTTGTTTGTAGATTATTTTGTGAATACTGTAACGGTAATAAATGAAAAACGTGATTAATAATAATAATGAAAAGCATTTTTCACGATATACCAACATACATCCATACACCTAACATATACATACACGTTGAGTATCAAAATGGCTTTCCCTTACAACGAAAATAAGAACCAATGTCTTCTAGTGCCAGCTACTTGAAGCATTTGAAGGATCAAGCCCCACCCACTAATAAACAAAGGTATTGGATGATAGTATTGATGGAAATAGTAAATAAATTGCTTTTTAAATTGAGACAAGAGTCCAATTCTATAATAACTATTATTATCCGTAGCAGTAATTGAGTACACATTATTATTATTACTAGTATGATGATTATTATTGGTACTTTTAGCGGAGTGGTAGTAACTGTAAATGCTGGAAGCAGCACTACTCGTCGGAGACGAGCTTCCATCTGGCACCATTTGAGTTTGGTAAACGTTATTGTTGTTACCTGGACCCATTTGATTGTCCAAGTGCTTACCTCCACCATTGGCGTAATATGGCCTCTTCGTGTGACGAGCATTCCCCTTTCCTCCTCTCCCTCCCCCGCTGCCATTGTTGGAAGAATTTCTCTCACGTTCACCACCTGGCGTGTAATTACTATGTTTTCCCCTATTGTTATTATTACTATTATTTGGGTTATTATGATGGCCGCTGCCACCACCCATGTTTGAGCCGTGTCCTCCTCCACTGCCCATATTTGCAGTTCCACCTCTTCCTCCTCCACCAGCTCCGGCTACAACCACGTTGTTTCTATTACTTGCGTACGTGTTTTGACGATTTCGATTATTATTGCGAGAAATTGATGTAGTATCCATGTCTCGTTCCCCAATACCCATCTCATAAGATGAAAGTGGGTCCATATCCTCGTCGTCCTCGTCAAAGGCATTATGAGGTGCTCCAGTTCTGTCAAGCTGGTCTCCAGCACCTTCAACTTTAAACTCTGAAAATAAAACACCACCGAAAATATGAAGCATGAGGAAAAGAGGTTGTGTGTTTGGTAGCATAACATGGATTGAATGAAAATTGGAACATGGTGTAATATTCCCCATCTCCATCCTCAATACCACCAACCAAACCTATTAGTAAACGAGCAAACTTTCAATTTCATTTCCCATGGAATAAAAAGTTACATAGAGAGGGAAGAAGAGAGAACGAGAATAGAGAGTGGAGGGAAACCCCCAAACGATCCATATCTTTTATATTATGTGCCATTATAGTTTACAAAGCTGTTGATTACATTTTCTGGTTGGTAGTAGTGGTATTCACCATAACTTTGATAAAGAATATAAGCATATTTTTTTATATAAGCACACCATTAAGAGAAGAAAAGAAAACGAAGAGGAGCATATTGTAATTTCCTGCACTTCATATCGGTCACCTGAGATAATCATGGAGCTCACTGTGCAAAAATTATCCGACAAGAAACTTGATTAAACCATGTTCACTTAACTATTAAAATTTCTCAATGGTAAACACTTTCATTATCAGAAGCAAAAATGCCCATAACACCAACATCGACAGTTTAAAAAAAATTGCCAACCACGACGAGGGAACTCAAACGTCAAGAAAATGTGCCACTAGATTATACTTATTTCAATTTCTGGTCGCGTTTCACACATTCTTCTGTTTTCCTTTTTCCATACATTTTCCTACTTTCTTCTGGCTTTTTGCATATGTAGAGGGTCATAAACTGGAGAAAGTGTGTGACTCTCCATCTCGCCTTCTGTCGTGAACAAATTGTGCATGGACATTGACAACAATGACAACAACATCCGGTCCTAATAACGTATGTACATACACAATACATAAAAAAGTACATATTTATAAACCAACACTGGAATGAATCCCTGTCCAGTCCAATACAATCTTTTGCGCCTTTTAGTGAAGCAATTCCCATGCAAGCAACTCTGTTGTCTCACACGTCAACAAATTCTCATAACTCATCCTTTTCTCTTTTTCATTCGCTTTCTCCCATTTTCACCCTCCGAATACACGCACGAAACCTTATCTCTCTGTATAAACGATATACCCATTACACTCATTTTACTTTATGGTGGTATTTTTAGCAAGGAAAAACTACTATCTTTTGTTTTGGATCACAGTCCAACTTTTAAAAAATGTAATAATTCATTTCTCTTTCATTCTGGAGAAAAATGAAATACTGGAAAAAGTACAAAACATGCATTTACTACAATACACATACACACGCGGTAACATCCTAGTAGGTATTAGGTATATGCGTATATAATATAAGTAGTAGCTGTTGAGTTGAAATGACATCACTACCAAAACTGCAGAGTTTTTTTTCTTTTCTGCCATTTGCACCGCCGCTTAATATACACTTCAGAGAAAGCAAGTTTTTGAATGTCTCTCTGTCCCCAAAATTCTTTATATTCTAGTTCCATTTTCGGCAAGTTTTTTTTACTGCCTGTTGTGCTCCTCTTGTTAATGTCAAACTGTCTTTTTGTCGCTATTTCTGTTATTTGTTATTACTTTATTGCATTTTTTCGCAGGCCTTTTTATCCTTCAAAATTCCCTTGTGTTCATTCATTTGATTCTCCCATTCTTATTATTTGTGTACGTATTTTTATTACGTCATTGCAGAACTATTTCTGTGATCCCCCGTTGACGATAATGATGATTGCATTTATTTGTAGTAATTTGTTCATACATTCTCAAAGAACAAATAGCCATTATTGAGAAAATGACATTCATAACAATTGTAATTGTTGTGGGATTATTAATAGCTCGTTTTGTTGTTTTCTAATAAACCCTATTTTTGTCAGGGATTTGTTGGGAGAGAGGGAGAGATATATATTTTTTCCAAAGGGGCTACATAATAATAGTAATGCGTAATAATAATGCTTGAGAAAAAGTGAAAGCTCCATTTTCTAGTTGTATGAGCTTACTTTTGTGCATCTTCAGTGGGTACATTTTTATTTAGCTTCTGACTCCCACTACCATCACCCTACATCATTTTCTTTCTTGTGGTGGTCGCACTCAACCAACCGGAAAGAAAGTTTGCTTGAAATGACATTGTATTTTTACTACATTTTTTGTTCATAAGCTTTGTTTACTAGCTAAAACACTGCATTCTAGGAGGAAAAAAAGAAATTCTGTTTTCCCTTTATAAAAGAAAACCACCGGGATTTCTCGACTACACAAGATATTATTGCCTTTTATTGTTATGATTGTTGAAATAGTTATTGTGGATGTCGCTCCTAGAACCGTTATTTTTGTGATATCGTTTGTTATATGGACTATGTGAAACACATAAAAGGAATATAAAGTTGAGTGATGATTTTCCGAGTGAAAAGCTTAAATTATCTGTTTACAAGTATGGCTGAGACGAGAAATTTGAGTTTGACACTAGAAAACTGATGTAAAACATGTTAGAAATTGGAACCGTTTATATAGTAAAGTGTGTGACGTGGTTGGTTGTTTAATGCATGGGAAAATTAATAAAAACAACTGCAAATTGTCACGTATTTAAAAAAGGACTAACATTCAGGGAAAGGATTGAAATACTTACCTTGGTCTTTTACCCAAAAGTGAATGCTGCGCCTATATGACACGAAAAAGAAATTCACATTGGGTATTTAATATTTTAAGTATGGTTTTATATATAATTAGTAAGAACTACATACATGAGCTAATTGTCAATTCAATGTCAAAATTATATGATCAATTTGAATTCATAAGAAATGTATTCTTACGGATAAGCTTCCACATTACACTCCAATGTGACATCAGTATTTACTGGAGCACCAACGAGCTGGTTTGGAACATGGATTACGGGGTGAACTGAGAATGCAGAAACGTTAGCATTCGCATTTAAATTGAACAGTATAATTATGTGTACATATACTATGTGTATCTATGTTAATAAATTATTTTAACCGTGATCACTTTCGATTCTGAAAACTTGTTCCTAAAATTATTTTGTTTTTCCTCATAAAACACAACATTTCCAGATACATTACATAAATAATCAAAAATGTTCTGCGAGATAGACAAAAATATGCGCTAAATCCTTCCCACCTTTCTCTTTCTATGTCAGTTTGTCATTAGAATAACTCTGTTTTACTGATTAAGCTGCTAGCTTACATTACTCTAAATACTAAATAGTGAATTTAAATTAAACTAAGGACATTATTAACCCTTTATGGTATTGTAGCTAACAGAAATGAGAATGCCGGAACTCACTACAAACGCTTTCGCCTCTTAAACAAAGTGAATTTTAACAAAATAGTATACTACACGCTGTACTATGTGCACACAAACAAGTCCAGTGCTACAACATCGTGATTTTCCTGTCTTCCTGTCTTCAACATCATCATCAGAAATAAGGATTTTCCATATTAAGTACCCTGCTTAAAAGAACGACGAAGGAAATGAGCACAGAACTGCTAACAACTTTGTTAGACTATTTGTCCTGTTCCTGCTCTGCTGGTGAAGTTGGAGTTTGTGATGATGATCACGATCATGATGTTGGTAGGCTTGGTTTGTTTGCTCACACAGAGGACGATGTTCTTTTGAATGCATTAAGACATTAGGGTAGTTTAGCAGTTAGCAGCAGCAGCAAGCATCTTTCTTCGTGCAAGCGGAAGAAAGTAATTTCTTCAGAGAGAAAATGCGATTTAACGAGTCATTTCGCCATTTTCAGGGGGTAAGCAAATAAGTAAGCTGCTCAAATGACGCATAAAAATGTTCGTGTCGTTTTTTACCTAAACAAATTCCTACACATTTCTCTGAGCGTTTTGAACACAAGTTTTTATTCATATAATATTTTTACATACTAAATCAATACACACACAAACACGCGACGACACAAAAAATTCAAAAATGTAAATACAGCTTATTTCATTCTTCATTTTATTATTCATTCCTTCCCATTAACTCCAACCTTAGGTATTCAATAAATAATTGATTTAAGAAAATGCGATTTAACGAGTCATTTCGCCATTTTCAGGGGGTAAGCAAATAAGTAAGCTGCTCAAATGACGCATAAAAATGTTCATGTCGTTTTTTACCTAAACAAATTCCTACACATTTCTCTGAGGGTTTTGAACACAAGTTTTTATTCATATAATATTCCTACATACTAAATCAATACACACACAAACACGCGACGACACAAAAAATTCAAAAATGTAAATCCAGCTTATTTCATTCTTCATTTTATTATTCATTCCTTCCCATTAACTCCAACCTTAGGTATTCAATAAATAATTGATTTATTATCTTCGTCTTAATGACCTCCCTGAAACAAATCTCTTTGGTCGTGTCAAAACCTTTTATGTTTCTTCTGCTTACTTGTTGTCTAGTTCTCTAGGCATTCTCTTGATTGCCAGAATTCAAAGAACAGATTCTAAAAATAGAATCAGTCTCCTTCCTCAAACAAACAAAACGCGTACTGCATGGTCATTGAATGAACTGTTTCAAAACTTTTTTCCTTCTCTATTATGCACTGTCCGTATTAACTACCAATAATCCTGCCCTTCCCTGCAAAACAAGTTGTTGTGTTTTTTCTCTCTTCTCCAAAAGAGTTTTTCAGATTTTCTACGAAAAAAACAACAACTTGGTTTTGTACAATGCAGCACTACGCAATCAAGTATTAGACAAGTGTAGCTATATGTATGTCTACTAAAGAAAAAGTGTGTGTTGCTGTTATGTGAGGTAATTAGCACAGCAATTTCCACCTATCCTTCCACTTGAGAATATAAAACGCAGCAGTAAAAATAAACGGTTATATCGCCTGGTTCCGCCACTTATATCACTACAGGAAAAGTAGTAGTATTAACATTTAACAGACTAATAGTTTGAAAATTGCACGAGGATGACTATTAGTAAAGTTTTTGCTATGCTTTTAGGTTGATTGTATGTGTGTGTATATGTAACAGAGGGAAGCAAAATGGAAGAGGAAGAGAAAAAGACAAGGACTTACAGTGAACGGAGACAGTAATCCTCTTGGAAATTGACGGGGGAACAGAATTGGACGCAATGCATAGGTACGTGCCTTGATATGAAAAGAAACTTGATTAAACACGTATTTTTATATTATTTATAGTATATCAAATTTACAAATACGTACCCATGTCCGCCCTGGAAATCTTCTGCAGCTTTAGAATCTCCCCTTCGTGAACTGTCACTGGAAAAAAAATTAGAGCACACACAAGAAAAAAATGTTATTGTTATACGCAGAACTAGCGGCGAATCAAACGAGAAATAAAAGTTACAATAAAATGACACTTTTTCATTTCTACGAAAAGAAATATAAAACTTTTCTATTCCTGTTTGAGAGCAAAATACTGGGAGAACAATCCCTCCAGAAATTTCAAGGATTAAGGGACTTTACACCACAAGGAAGGAATGTATAGAATAGAATAGAAATTAAAGTGACGAGACGTACCCTAATGTAACAATGAGTGCATCCATTAAGTATTACTTTGTAGTTATGTTACGTGTCATTATTATTATCATAAAACCTCACTTGTCTTTTGTTTCACAGAAGGGATTTTCCCATACGCTTTTGATCTTTTTACCTTAGAATTATATCACCACATGGGTGGTAGTTTCTGGTTTCGTTGCGAATACACATGTAGGTATATTGTGCACTCCCGGCGTTCCTCAAAGCAGTCTTTCTCGGAAAAGCAAACAAGTGCTCCTTCTTTTTCTAAACGTGTCTGTTGTCGTCGCTGTGCATGGCCTCTAGCTACTTGATTAATTCCCACTGTCTCACCCTCCCCATTCATGTAATATCTAGAAAGCTAGACGACACGTACTTTACTCCTTCCCGTATTTTCTCTTTCTTTCTTCAAGTGTCAACGTCAACTTTTGTATCCTCACCATCATCGTCGTGGAGGATGACGAGGATGAAACAATTCCTCTTTATTTAATTCGCCTCACCATCAATACTGTAATAATGACGCCATCGCTTCCATCACCACCACCGCTCTGCATTGTCTATGCATGAATGACTCTGTTTCTCTTCTTTCCTCCATTCTTGCCATCACCCAACTCTTTATTTATTTTGCCAGTCATGATCCCTCTATTCTGCATGCATTGCTGTGACACGTAACACATGAACAGCTTGTTTAATTAGACACTTCCTTCCGCCTCCTTTGCCCTTTTATCTCTATGCATGTTTTGCCTATATTTATTCTATACCTACATATTAACATTATGCATGGAATTTCCCATTTAAATCAACAACAGTAAAACGCAGTAAAGCAATTTTGATACATTGGCTCCGAGTATCATCGTCCTAATTTTCTTCATTTCAATTTCAACATGAAAGTGAAACATCATCTTATTGTGATCTCTTTGTGTATGTTTTCCAATTCCGATTTCCTTGTATCGCTCTCCATCATTTCTCAATGAACACCAAACAGAATTTCAATTTTTTCACAAAGCGCACAGCATGGTTGATATGATAGTGAGCTGATAATTAGCAAATAATTTAGTAGTCCAGAGCGAAATACTAATACTGACAATGAGTGGAACAGTATAAGTGAGCTACTTTACTTATCTGAAGACAGTCTTTTCATGAAAAACATCTCAGTCACGTGGCATAGCTTAACGTAAATTGCAGTTGGAAGGAAGAAGGATATACGGTTATATACGTACAATATATCACCCTTCCTTTTCTACTTACATGGCTATTATACATTTTGAACTTCCCATCCATTTAATTTTGCATTCATTTCATTACTCTGCCGATGAGAACGAACAAGAGAGAAAACAACAGCGATCAAGAAAAGAAGGAGTAAAAAAAAGTAAGGAAAGTTTTAACAAAGTTAAGTCATCATGATCTCCTCCTCTTTTTACGATGTTACGATTCTTGCTCTTTTCCTCATCCTTTAAGAAATAATAAAGCTCTTGTGTTGTGTAAATAAATATGTACATGTGTACTTATTAGCCTTCTTTTATATTCTACTTCATCCCACACACCAACAAAACAACAGCTCCAACACCTTTACTCGTTTGAGTAGATATAGAGAAGTGTATATGTGCATGGTATTAGAAAATTCTTTCCTTTCTCTCTCGAAATAAGTGGCAACTGTGTGAAATCAAGTCTTTCAGGCAAAATGTGTATAGGGCCCAAAGGCATCGCATCCCATCTCCTTCCCTTTTCGTAAAAACAAAACAGCCAGAAATACGGCAGGCAAGAAAGCAAGCAACCCAAGAACATTCAACGGTTTAATCTTTTTTGTTCTTCGTTTAGTCGTTCTCTTTCTCTCAAACACAACTTTCTCCGCCGCCGCGTGCCGCCGTATTTCAAGAGGACTCCCTGGTTGCTGCTCTAGTGGTGGCAATTGTGCTGCTTTTTGCTTTCCCTTCGCAATATGAACTTGCCACGATGGTTATTATGGTGGATGAATTTTTCTCTTCTACTCTCATTCCTCCTCCTTCTTCACCCATCCAAAGTTAATATTTAGGGATTAATGAAGCATACAACAACTTCATGTGAATTGTGAAACTACCAAGGCAGACTATAAGCCTTTTCTGTTGNGGTGGCAATGGTGCTGCTTTTTGCTTTCCCTTCGCAATATGAACTTGCCACGATGGTTATTATGGTGGATGAATTTTTCTCTTCTACTCTCATTCCTCCTTCTTCTTCACCCACCCAAAGTTAATATTTAGGGATTAATGAAGCATACAACAACTTCATGTGAATTGTGAAACTACCAAGGCAGACTATAAGCCTTTTCTGTTGTTAGACTTATAAAGAAACAAGGTGATGTACACAGATTTTCTTAAAATGGTTGTGTGCAAGGAAGAGAGAGAGAGAGAGAGAATAACCCTGGCCCTGATATGTTACTTTGTCCTTACATCTCTCATCGTTTTAAAGACGCCCTGAAACCAGAATAAAAAGGGGAAAATATGTTGTGAGTGGGGTGCGTATAAGGAAAGGAGCGAGAAAAGCAGTGAGAAGCTCAAGAAAAAAAGATTTTCCACGGTTTACTACGCTCCGTTTACTTTTGACTTTGTTGTGTGTGTGTGTATGTGTGCTGTATTTGTCTGTCTGCGTATTATGTACTATAACTCGGAATAAAGAAAATGAAGAAAGAGCAGAGAGAAAAATCTCCTTTGAATTTTCAACAGTTTCAGTCAACCCAAATAAGAAAAAGGAGTATATTAGCCATGTGCATTTTTATTCCCTTTCTGCACACACACAAAATACAGCCATCAACATAATTTATGTAGTGTACTTGGGAAAACGAAGGAGAAAAGGGCGCTTATAAGACAAAAAGGCAACCTTTTTTATTTAAACCGAGAGAGTGTAAAAGATTCAAATGAAGATAGGCACCGGGAACGCACACATATTCCACACAACACTCCCGGCACGTTCATGTCTTTTTCAATAAGCTTTGACTAAAAAATGTAATAAATTTTTGTTGAACGTATTTATGCACAACACTATAAAATACACTATGTATTTGTTGTTGCTCTTTTCAGTCAAGTAAAGAGTATAAATATACAGAACTACACATATACGAGAGAAAGCAACAGTGGGACATGCTGGAGAAAGCAGAGTGGTTTGGAGTTCATATTTTTTCCCCTTGTGAACGCAGAGATTTTTTTATAGAGATATAATATAACATAATCATATAAAATGTAAAACAGTCATCATCATCTGCTTCCCTTCTCCATTTTTTGTTCTAGAGATCCGGTCCGTAACTAATGAGGCCTTGTTTTGAATATCTAATGATGACAGTACTGTTCCACATAGCGATAGTGGCAGCACAGTAGGGAAAAGAAAGGCAGAGCAGCGTTCATTTTACCATGC
>JAHZMV010000324.1:0-15474 GCA_027743765.1 Coecobrya sp. COE2
AACTCACCATCAAATAAAAGTGTTCTAATCTGCAACGCTGATCCGTTGAATTTGGAATGTATGTATATTTGGGGAATTTAATGGCAATTTAGTTGACTGAAGTCGAATAACTGACTTAGGTATGCACGTATAGTGAAAAAATAATCACAGCATTACATTTCCATATATAAAGGATCACTACGTACTTTCAACGTTGGTTCAGATATTAGCTGTTTTAATAGGCATTTTAAAACTGAAGGTGATTAATAACTAAATGCAATTATATGAACAATTATTCAATTAGGAGCTATAAGAAAATCATATATTAACTGGAAATGAATAGGCGCATATTTGTAATTAAACCTGTTTAGCCATCGCCTATACTTCACTACATTAATCTCGAATGCATTGAATTTTATTGAATGTTTGAACGTATATGAATTTCTATTGATTTACATTTTTAACTATAACCAGTCTCGAGTTAAAAAATGTCGTTAAAGATAAAATGTTAGCCCGAAAATTTGCAACAGATTTCACCATCCAGTTCCCTTTCTTTGGTGTTAAATGAAATCGCCAAAACTTAAAACGATTCTAACTTGGAGAAGCGAGCAATCAGAGCAAAGGTTTTGTTGCTACGCACCTTTAGCAAATTGAATAGTAATCTAAACTCAACTTTTTTGGTTGGTGAGCCGATATATTTAGACTCAGAGTAATCTGTTACCCAGTTACTTTGCACGAGGAACAAAGACTATTAGACATAAAACTCGTATATCGAAAAAATTTGTGTATGGAATTTACCATTATCTTACTCTACAATCAGTCTGGCGCCATACACCTATTAGATTTATATCTAAAATTATCAAATTTAATGAATTTAATAAACCTATTGAGAACGTTAACAATAGGTTTTTGCAAGGGAAACATACTGCCGTCTTTTTTTATCACAAAAATATTAAATTAACTGGATTGTGCAAACACATTTGAAAAGAAATAAAACTATAGATTTAAATAATTAATTTTAGGTATTGTAACGGATAATTATAGAAGTATGCAGTATCGATAACGTTATGTGGAAACTGGTGGTTATCCACATTAATATTTGGACTTGATCCTGATAGGCCTAATGATAGTTTACATAATGTATTACAAGGTATTCAGTTGATTTCGATTATAGAAAAAAGGGCATGTATCTTATTAAATTTTTAAGATAAATGTCTTTCCGAGTTATGTATAGAATTAAGAATACTGCTGAGCTGACTTTAATTTTATACTACCAGGGACAAAATTCCATTTAGCAAATAATCTCGCAGTGATCCTTGCAATTGACAATCAGTTGAAATGTTCCGCTTTTTTAAATTCAAATAAACTGTTATTATCCCCTACCATACATAACTTCAGCAATAATTACTAGCATTAAATTTGACTTGTCTTTCCGGTTATATCATTTCTTACAGTTAACAATCTGAAGTTAAAATAACCCGGCAGGGCCACCCAAGCACACCCCTGAAGAAGATAAATAATTTCCCTTTATTTATCACAAACTGCCGCCCATAAGCCAGCACAATGGGCACATAAAAATGCCATACATCTTACAACTAGATGAAATTGGAGGAGGGAGTGAATTCACCTCCAGAGAACCCCTGTATGTAATCAGCGTCACATTAAAATATACTCCAGTCACCATAAATGTTCCATTACAAGCAAGAAAATATGTGACAAAACGGATAATTTTCATGTAAGATTTGGAAACACTATATGTATGTCTAACATTGACGGACCAACTCTCAAATTTACGGTTGTTAAATATTTTGTTTTTTAGCCCCAAAAACAGCTTATTGTCAGTTACATCACACGAAATTATGCAAAACCCGTAACAGAACTTTTATCCAATGAGAGTTGCAATTGGGACAATTTTGTAGAATATATGTGCGCTTCCCAAACCAGTAGGTGTTCGGTGAATTATGTTCAACATGGATTTTTCTGGCAGATGGTCCGGCATATACATCTATTAATCTTATAAGAGCAACATGCCTTGATTGCCACACAATATATCGCACCAAACACCATTCCAAGAATTCTCGTCATTTTTGTTTGAAATTCGATATCCGTTAAGAAGCTCATATTAATCATCACTTTATCAAAATAAAGCCGTGCAACATAGGAAAGATTCTCTAGCTGTGCAGCTTGCGTAATAGATGATACAGACCTTTGCTAAACATATAGCAATAACTTAACTGAATATTAACTTGCATGTATAAAACTTAAGACAGCGATTAAATAGAATCGTTAATATGGGTTGAGAGCATAGCATGACTCATGACAGACAGAATTTTAAAAGAGGTTTATTGGGTACACAATACTTCTGTCAGAAAATAAGCCAATTTTGACTATTAAGATAAATGTTTTGATAATACATCCAATAAATTGATATTTATTGGAATATCGACGTATCCTCAGCTAGTTCTAATATAATAAAATTTAATTGTACTTTAAAAATTGTGTGAATACTTAACATATTGCTAATTACACTTTTGAAAACTCATTTCATTTCAATTAATCGTAAGTTTACACGTTCATTGAATAATTATGTTTTGATAGTAAATTTAAAATTTGCCAACATTTGTTTATTTTTATGGTTTGATTTTTTAATTAACAACAACAATTACATATTTATATAGAAATACAGGTACGTTAATGTATGCATTGTTGTATTCATTATTAAATTGTAATGCAATCATAAAGCTCAATATAAAAAACGGTTTTCGTAAATTGTGATAAAAAATTAACCACGTGTTGTCAAAATGACTCGAACTATTCCTCTAGTTACACCCCTGAGATAATTCATCAGTGTTCCTTTACTAATCACGAACTTTCTGCCGTATGCTATTGCAATAGGTTTACATGAAATTCTAAACCTTTTCATTTCGGTATTCTCTTTCCGTGAACTCCAGCATTTACCTTTCCAACTGTTTAATATCCGATGACCACGAGACACAAGAATTTTCCCAAACTCCAACAAACTCAACCAAAACAAATTGATAGCAATGTTATCCATAAAAAGGGTTACTATTGCATGTGTGGGTAAGTCGGATTTATGTAGAATCAAAACAACATTTATAAATATTGCGGTAAGCATAAATGCCCCATAAGAGATTAAAATGTACGGCCCAATAAGATCAGTAACAATGCTATGAAGAACCTGAAATAGTCTGAAGACATGTCTGAGTTTTGCTGGATTACATCTGAGCGACTCAGCAGATCTGTATTTTCGGTGCGGTTGTCCCAAACGTAGCTCGCGAGTGTAAAATAAGGTCGTATAAAAGCCGTAAATAATGGAGCATCCCGCTACCAAGACACCGCTGAATATTAGGTACATTATCAAGTAAGATTGCCACAGTAAAATAATCAATTTCAGAGGAAGTGGCATATACATTTTCGGTATTAAGGAGCCAACAAAAAGTGTTTCAGAAGGATCTATGAAAAGATAAATTATTGTGGCAGCGGCACAGAATATCCAATTAGTTACCATGCAAATCAATAGAACGTCGAGGATTCGATTGAATTTGCACTTGTTCGGCATATGATCCGGCATGTACATTCCTGAAACACGGTAAAAAGTTTGTATAAAATCATGATTTAAATCTTCAATCATACAGTGAGGGAGCCTGTACTTACTGTGCACATATTGAAATGTTACGATTATTTGATTTCCCGTGGTGCAAAATTCGTTTGAATAGAGTATGAACATATACTCAGTTATATTTGTTAATCCAAATCCAAGCACAAATGACAACAATATATTCATTTTGTCCAGCAACTTCATTTTATAGTGCATGTAAACCCCAAAAATGTACAGTGACATCAAAAGGAATACCATGCACGCATTTCGCAGCATTTTACGTCGAAACATAGCATCTCCGTTGTAGATAATACGGAGTCTTTTTTTGTCAAATTGCAGCGGTGCAACGTAGAAATAAGCTGCCCACTTCAGTCCCAAGCTTACAAGACGGTAAAAGCGATTGCTAAACATTGCTCAGAAAATATTTAAATTTTCTTAGTTTTCGCAGTACTTTAAGCGCGTCAGCAGTCACCAGGAAACACAATTGTTGTCTGCAATGCGGATTCGTGCAATATACTTCTACGTATGAAGAAAATTATTGGAATTGTAATTGATTCAAATCAAATAATTAAGTTTTATGAAAAAACAATTACGACAGATGTATGTTCTAGCCATGGAAAAAATATTACTGGGCTAATTTTCGTCATAGGTAAGCATATAACGTTATCTCTTTTAATAGATATTTTAAAACTGAGTATGACAGTTTAGCTAATTCTGTTACATAATTAATTTTATAGACCGTCAGAAAATGCCAAGAGAGTATATTTTTAGAATTTATTTAAATTTATTTTTATCATTATCCAATTTCCTATTAAATAAAGTCGCCAATGAATAATTACAAATTAATTTTCGGAATAAAGCTATGTTTCTTAGATTTCTATTTTAGATATCATTTTTGCTGCTTGGACGGTTTAATGGCTTTTTGATAAATCTATTTATAAGAGTGAATCTTCAAATCTAACTCTTTGCCTTATTATATATATATATAGTTTTTGAGATCCGTGTTGTAAAATGTAACAAATATTTCGTTAAACCAATCATGCGTTTCCACCAACCATGGTTTGAAAAGTATATTTTTTTATTTTCATATAATTTGAATGTATCCACTCTAATTGTTACATAAAATACAAGTAGTTCTACTCGTAATTACTTTGTAGCTAACAAAGCTCTGCAAATGCCTCTAGTAACACCCCTAAAGAAGCCAAACAAAGAACCCTTCCCAACAACAAACTTTGTTCCACAAGCTAATACTAATGGTTTGCAAGACAGTCGAAACCGTTTCATTTCCCTATTCTCCTTACTAGATTCCCAATGGTTTCTCTTCCAACTATTTAAAACCTTGGATCCCCGACTTAGTAAGATTTTTCCCATTTCCAAAAATGCTGGCCACATATGACATCCCACAAATACTGCTAATAGTAAAGGTGCTTTAGCATGAATATGCAACGTTGACCAGTATCGAATTAGAACAAAGCTTGCATATATTATGATGACCATGATTGCCGCATTCCAGGTCATAATGTATATTCCCATAAAACCAAACTTGTTGTAATGCAATATTTGAAATGCTCTGTATGTTATCCGTAGGTTTGCCGAATTTTTTCTAAGAGAACTATTCGTCCTGTATTTGTTCGGCTTTTGGCCCAAACGTAGTTCAACCGTGTAAAATGTCGAGACATAAAATCCATACAGTAGTCCCGCCTCAACGATGAGTAGCATACCCACCATAAGATATATGACCCCATAAACGTGAAACGCTAATATCAATAATTTTATTGGAATCAGAAGATAACTCGTTGGAAGAATGGAACCTAAAAATACCGAGCCTGTGGGGTCCAACACCAAAAATAAAATACCTGCAATAGTGGTCACGAACAAAACGATAGATAACACATTAGACAACACATCGTGAATTCGGTTGAGTTTGCACTTGTCTGGAAGAAGACCCGGCATATATTTTCCTAAAATTACAAACAATTATTCATTTTAACAAGATTCGTCAATTTTATACAAATTCCACTATCTGCGATGTACTTACTTTGTAAGTGTTTGCAAAATATGATGAGTCCGTTTATAGTCCTGCACAATTCATTTGGGTAGAATGAGAAGATCGTTTGGCCACTCAATAGCCCAACTGTGGCAAATAGGAATGGCAGAGGCAGATTCATGTTGTCAAAATCCTTTGCCTTGTAATACAAAAATATCCTTATGGACGTAACAAAAATCCAGAATAGTACCATTGCAAAATTTATCCGCATTCGGCGTAGAAATTGTTCATTGTTGTGGTATACCAAAAGCTGTTTCTTTTTGTCAAAATGGCAGGGATATACGTAAAACATATTTGATAATTTTAAAGCCAAACAAATTAGACGGTAGAGGCGTTGGCTAAACATGTTGGTTGGGGTTTGTCGGCTGAGTTATAGGTTTTTTCTTGTTCCCTTGGAATATTTTCGTGATATTGAAACTACATGTACTTCCTCGCTGATATCCGGGTTTGCTTAAACAAAGTTGACCTTTCTAAAAATCGATTTGAAAAAGTAATTTTAGTTAATAATATAAGTTAGTTTCCGTCTTTTCGAAAATTGGTTTTATATTTCCTGCCTTTAGTTGGATTTAAATAGCTGATAAATTTAAAATAGTATAATCCATACAGTCCTGATAACGACCGAGATTGTGAATCGGTTTTTGAATATCAAGATATTTGGATTATCTAAAATTACTAGTTTAATAGAACAACGGCAAATCTCCATACGATCAAAATTATAATTGAAAATACTATTAATTAAGCAAAATATTGTAATTTACGACTACATTAAAACACGAGATTAAAACAACCGTACCTACATTTTTACCTTATACTGTAACGCTAATAATAGCAAAAAAATATTCGCAAACTGGTTGATGATAACATCAAATGAACAGCATCGCAAGATAAATAGTTTGGTGAAATTTAACTGGTAATTGTTTCGTCCTACACTAGCTGTATCCTATATTCCACAAGTACGTGATTAAATAGATGTTCAGGCCGGTATCATTAGCCGCACAAACAGAAGCTGTGACTAAATTTCAGAAAAAAACGATTAGGAAAGTTATGAGTTGCAGTTTAAATCAATCCTGCTATATTTTATGCTACCCATGTCATCAAGTAATATCCTTAAAAGCAAACAGCAAAATTAAACGATTTTCTTGCAATTTCCACCTATTCTAAACCCGACGTCAGTGTTTTGTTTTAAATTAAGTCGGTAAAATTCAACCATTCTGAACGTAACTAACCTAGAAAATCGGACCATACGTATGGTTTCAACTATTTGTTTTAGAAAATTTAAACTTGAAATAAACGTGACTCATTTGATGGAATTTGTTGTGCTTAAGTTAGAGTGCAATTTGTAACCTTGTTACCGTGGAAGAAAAATAAGACTACCAACTAACAGTTGCAGTACTGGGATATTGGGCAAAAGAATTTACGTGGGTCAATTTACGTCAATTATATTGCCATTACCATTCGTGGTCAGACTGGCACCATATAAATATATATCGTCGTCCAAAAAGAACTAGTTGATGTCCTTTTTTGTGGCATATTAAAAAGTTACTTTGTTATATCATACACGAAGAAAAATTGATATTGTTGTTATGGGCTTGCGAAGAATTTTTGCGTCAAAGTTGGGGTATAGTGAGATTGTTAGCACATACTTCAACATAGAAAATTTTACTTCTTTCGAGATAGCACGTGTATACGAGCAATATAATATGAGCAAAAGTTTCCACGCTAATTTTCATTGTACATTTTTGACTTTTGTGACAAATTGACATTGAAAATTTTTTGACATTTTTTGACCTCCCACTTGACTGCACAATTAAGCAACACCAGTTTACAATTTGAAGTTTAATTATGTAAATCAGGACATGTTTTAGTATTCATCAATTTATACCAAAACAGGTAGAAATATATCATATTAACTTTTTATAGATGTGTTCAAAATGTGTTGCGGAGTTTTCTCCTTGAACAATCTGGAATAGTAACTTTTCCATATATCACGAAAAGACTTATCCACAAGTTTCATTCGGCCGACAATATTTATTTAATATTTAGTATCCTTTTAATGGATTTCTAAAAATGTGATATTATGAACATTAACTTGATTTTCCGAGAGGAATTAAATGCTATCTTTCCTAACATGTATCATTATTAAAATTAGATAAATATCCGATAGAAATCCAGATAAGTAATAAAACGATATCAGTAATTATTCGAGTAACGATTTATTAAGAATTCAGATTACATATCATGCAGGTATACATTAAATTATCTTGAGTAAATTATTAAAGTATATAGTTAATAATTAAATTACTGTACGATAAATTCCAATTCCTAAGCGAAATTGGTTTTTCTTAAGTACAGTGGAATGTGCCGAGAGATGAATTTGAAATGCGCTATATCTTAAAACCTTATCAAATAAATCACCTGTTTTTATTTGTTCCCAAAAACGGGAAGAAAATGTATAGCAATTGCATGCAAAAACATTGTAGTTAAGTTAGAGTTATATTTTTCCATTAATATTATTTAATACTTTTAACGCTTTGAAGTTAA
Source organism: Coecobrya sp. COE2 (assembly GCA_027743765.1). Lineage (NCBI taxonomy): Eukaryota > Metazoa > Arthropoda > Collembola > Entomobryomorpha > Entomobryidae > Coecobrya > Coecobrya sp. COE2. The sequence goes on from JAHZMV010000324.1 coordinate 8,187, forward strand.
AAGAACCCGAAATGTTCCTCGTACCACAGCCCTGAAAAAAATAAATAGCTTCCCTTTGTGTATAACAAACTGAGTTCCATATGCCACAACAATTGGCTTACACGATCGTCTAAACCTATCCATTTGCCTATTCTGGAATCTTGAGCCCCAACATTTACCTTTCCAACTATTTATTACCTTGCCTCCTCTTGAAAAGAGGATCTTTCCCGATTCCAATGCTCCCACCCAAATCCCGTACACCACAAAACTTGACGAAATCAATGGTGCCAAAGCATGTGCCTCCAGAGAACCCGCGTATTTCATCAGCGTAACATTTAAAAATATCGCTGTTACCATAAACATTCCATGGTAAAGAAGAATATATGGACCAAATAGACAAAGTGCACTTTGATGAAGAATTTGAAATGACCTATATACGTGTCTCAATTTCGACAGATCAAGTCTCAAATCCTCGGTCGTTATATACTTTTTTCGCTTTTGACTCACCCGTAACTCGGTTGTATAAAACGAAGTAACGTAAAATCCGTAAGAGAATATATACCCAATTAGAACGGTGGCAGCAACAATCCCGTACAATATTACGTAAGCTTCCCATAAGAAGATGGCTAATTTCAAAGGAAATGGCCGGTATCTTTTTGGAATCACCGACCCGATGAATAACGTCTCCGCTGGATCAAAAATGACATATACGTGTCTCAATTTCGACGGATCAAGTCTCAAATCCTCGGTCGTTATATATTTTTTCCGCTTTTGCCCCACCCGTAACTCGGTTGTATAAAACAAAGTGACGTAAAATCCGTAAGAGAATATATACCCAATTAGAATGGTGGCAGTAACAATCCCGTACAATATTACGTAAGCTTCCCATAACAAGATCGCTAGTTTCAAAGGAAATGGCCGGTATCTTTTTGGAATCACCGACCCGATGAATAACGTCTCCGCTGGATCAAAAATGAGGAAGATAATTATTATGAGGTAATCCAAACTGAAGCTAGATAGTATGAGGAACCAAAACATGTCATGGAGTTGATTGCGGTTACATTTATTTGGCATATGGTCCGGGATGTACGTTTCTGAAATGATTAAAAATTTGCAAAAGATGTTCACTAAAATTGGTTATTAGTAAAACTCACTTTTAAAAAGTGTTGACTTACTTTGTAAATATTTGAAAAGGGAAAAAATTCCATTTATCACCCTACAAAGGTCTTTTGGAAACAATAAAAATAGGGAAATTGCAGTGACAATCAGTATTGTAGCAAACAAAAATGGCATGAGTATATTCATTTTATCCAACTGCTTTGTTTTATAGTAATAGTGTGCTTTAAAACTGGAAATAAACAGCCATAAAATGATCGAGCCTAAATTTCTAAGCATTCCTTGGTGAAATTGGGGATGGGTTTGATGGATAAAAATTAAATTTTTCTTGTCAAATCGTATTGGGGAAATGTAGAAAAAAGATATCGGTTTTGAAGTTAGTTTCACTATTGTGTCAAATCTATGGCTAAACATGTTTGTACGGCTATATTTTGTAATTTTAATTATTTTTTGAGAAAATGGAAAGCAGAAGATTGAAAGTGATTTAAACGTGGATTTTGATGAATTGAATGAGCCACAAGTTGTTTTATTTTTGCTATCTTTAAATAGGACACGGTTTAATTGAATGCTTTTCCAAAGATAAGATAAATTAAACTTTCAATGTGGTAAACTATTTAGTGGAAAACTGTTAGTATTGGGCTTACTACAAGTCTTATTATTTATATAAATTATCTATTTGTAATCAAGCTCTTCTCTATACAGATGACAGATAATGTTAAACAAGCAGATGGGTTTTGCTATCTAATATCGATTTCCTTGTTCAACCTCCAACTTTCATTTTCTACTTTCAAGAAGGCATATTCACATTACCATTCGAAGACACCTACGTATATAAGCTTTTAATAGTATTTCAGTTCAACATTCGTCAGTCCCAAAATAACTCATGTAGGTCGAAAAAACTGGTCAAAACCACTTCCATGAATAAAACATGCTTTTATTCTTTTAGTTTCAGTTTTTGGCAGCATACCACTTTACGTATTTAAGTGGAAATGTTATTCTAAATTTGGTTTACTCAGCTAATTCTAATTTTACTCGAAGGCCCACTCATATTCTTTTATAGAATTATTTTTCTATATTGTTACTTTGAAGAATTGCTGAATAATTTATATAACTATTCACGTGAACATTTGTCCATGATTTAAATTTGGAAATATTTTAAGCAGAAAAATTAAATCCAGCCAAATTGATATTTTTAGCTGCGAGTGGCAGTGTATTTTTAATAACGTTCTTTTAAATAATTCTTTTTTATACCCGGAAGTATGACCAGTCCATATCTTCAATGTTTCTTTTTGAGCTGTTTGTTCCGCTCCAGAGTAACAACGAGGTCCTAAATAAAAATGATTATTAAGAAGTAAATAGGAAAGCTACTATGTAGAGATGATACGTGAAAAATAATGGTTGAAATGATAGACGGTATAAAAAAAGATTTTTCGAATCTTATTGAGTAGAAATATTGTTTTGCAAAATCTTATTTTTATCAAAAGAACATAGTAGCGGTAAGACGGATTGACAAATTGAAATGATTATAAACATGATTTAATTCATTGTGGATTATGGGTGGGCATTACATGAAAGGAAGGAAATTACCATTTTATTGATTGCACCGACGACTTAATTGTATGGCTTAATCAGAACGGTATATTTCGTAACTATGAAATACAATATAGTTATTCTTTGATAGTCACTAAAGCTCTATAAACTACCCTTGTAAAACCTCAGTAGAAAAGAAAAATTGGCCCTTTTGTTACCATAAATAGGTTACCGTATGTCAACAGTTGGGAATTTAGTTGATTGAAATAAAAAAAAGTAGCCTCATAGAAAAACAACTAAAAATATTACTTCGTATTCTTTCCTCGTTAGTATGCATATATTAACAAATGCCATCTCTTTTAATAGATATTTTAAAACTCTAGATGACAGCTTACCTACATGTAATTGTTTGCTAGGTGTATTCTGTGGAAAACATGTTTTGAACTTATTTTAATATATATTAAATTATTATCGCAAATCAATCTCTTTTAAATAAAGTAGCTACTCAGTAAATGCTAATTTAATTTCAGAAGAAAATTATTATTCGTTGATTTCTATTTCAGATAGTTTTTGGTAGTAAAGCTGTACTATAAGGCCAACTATAATTCTGTGATATGTATACGTAAAAAGTCCATCTAATATATATTTTTGTTTGAAAGTGGAACCAATGATCAATGTAGTAATCCTGCTATAGATTGATAATACATTAAACAACAAATCGCTTAAATACTTTAAAATTGGTTACTTAAATATAATATGTGTATCCACAAACAAGAATTATATTTATTAATTATCATGTAATGTCAAGTAATACACGAAATAACTGTTCAAATAGTTAACGCTGGATATTATAAAGCACAGACAAATGTACTTTTGCAATTACTTGGTTGACAGCAGAACTCTACATATCCCTCTAGTGACACCCCTGAAAAACCCAAACAATGAACCTTTACTCACAACAAACTTTGTACCACAAGCTAAGAGCAAGGGTTTACAAGACAATCTAAATCGTTTCATCTCCCGATTCTCTTTACCAGTCGCCCAACTGTTACCCTTCCAACTATTTAGAACCTTAGTTCCACGACTGAGTAAAATTTTTCCCATTTCCAGAAGTGATGGCCAAGTTTGACATCCAACCATTATTGCCAACAGTAAAGGCGCTTTTGCATGAATATGCAAGGTTGACCAGTATCGAATTAGGACAAAACTTGCGTATATTATAACGACCATGATCGCTGCATTCCAACCCATGATATATTCCCCCATAAAACAAAACTTATTGGAATGCAATATCTGAAACGCTCTGTATACAACTCGTAGGTTTACCGAATTTGTTCTAAGGGAACTATCCGTCCTGTATTTATTCGGAATTTGCCCCAACCGTAATTCCACCGTGTAAAACGTTGACACATAAAAACCGTATAATAATCCCTGTTCTGCTATTAATAGCACACCTACAATAATATATATGATTCCGTAACCATGAAGTGCTAATACTAATAATTTTAAAGGGAACCAAATATAATTCGTTGGAAGAATGGATCCTAAAAATATCGCACCTGTTGGGTCTAATACCAAAAATACAATTCCAGCCAGCGTTGTCACAAGAATTATAAAGCACAACACATTTGACAACACATCGTGAATGCGGTTTAATTTGCACTTTTCCGGAAGGTGACCCGGCATATATTTTTCTAAAAATTCAAATGAATTATATACTTTGACATAAATTGTCAACTTAATTAAAATTATAATCTCTTCTATTGACTTACTTTGTAAATGTTTGCAAAATATAATCAACCCGTTTGTCGCCCTGCACAAATCCTTCGGGTAGTTTGAGAATATCGTGTGGCCACTCATTGCCCCAATGGTAACAAATAGGAATGGTAGTGGAAGATTCATATTGTCAAAATCCTTTGCTTTGTAATACCAATATATCTTTATGGACGTTCCAATAATCCAGATCAGTACCATTCCAAAATTTATTCGCATTCGACTTAGAAACTTTTCATTGTTGTGAGTTACCAAAAGCTGTTTCTTTTTGTCAAAATAGCAGGGATATACGTAAAACACATTTGACAGCTTCAATGCCAAATCAATGAGACGGTAGAGACGTCTGCTAAACATTTTTGTTGAGTTTTGTTGCAAGAGTTATATGTTTTTCCCCGGAAATATAACGTTTGTGCTATTCGAACTAGATGTACTTCCTCACTGATATCCGGGTTTGGTCTATTCAAGTTGACCTTTCAAAAATCGATTTGAAAAAGCAATTTCGTTTAATAATAGCAGTTAGTTTCCGACTTTTGGATAATTAGTTTTATATTTCCTGCCCCAATGTTGGATTGATCTGGCGGATAAAGTTAATATAGTATATTCCAAATCCGCATAATAATTATTGTGATGGCGAATCAGATTTTTAACATCAAGATATATATTTTATCTAAATTGAATAGTTTAATATAAATACTATCGACAGATCTTCTTAATATAAAAATTTAATTTGAAAATGTTCTTGATTAAATGGTATTTGTGCAATTGTGAGTACATTAAAATACGAGATTAAATTATAACAAATACTACATCTTTACATTATCCTGCAACACTGTTAAGTAAAACGAGCAAATTTTATTTGCAAATTGGTTTTATGATAACTTCAAGCGAATAGTATCAATCAAAAAATAGTTAAATTAATATGAACAAGTAATTATATCGTTCCATATAAGCTGGGTACTATATACTACAGGCAATTTTGTAAATGGATGATTGTGTAAGTCTCGCTAGATGCCTCACAACCAATCTCGCATTCCATATCCTAGTAAAGACAATCACTGATGTAGACGTTTGTCTTGAGGCCTCTTTAGTACCTTTTACAATCCTAACGCGTATGTTTTCTGTTCAACTAAATCAGAAAATCCAGAGAGTTTAACCTATGTATGACAGATCTAAAACATTCACACAGGAGAGATTGCTACAAACAAGTTTGTATAGAAAATTTAAGATTGAATTAAACTTACCTAACTTGATGTTTCCTATTGCGCAATTGGACTGGGAGTAGAATCTGTAACGTAGTTACTTTGTATAAAACATAAGACTGCTAACTAGCAGATAACTGCGACATTAGAAAACCAATTTACGTGTGTCATTATAGCTCTATTATAAATAACATTGCCTTGCTTGGTCTATCTGGCGCCTTATATACATCACATATGCATCGTCGTTCGCAGGAAACTGGTTGATATCAATTTTTTTGATATATGAAAAATTACTTGCCATATCGTGCAGGTAGAAACATCTTTTGCTGTTATGTGTATATTGTAATGGTATATTTTACGATAGGTGAGACTTTTCGTACATAATATAGCCTAGAAGATTCTACATCTTTTAGTACCTAACAGCAGCAATCCAAGCACAACGTTTCACTCCGAATATCGTGGTACAATTTTCGACATCTTGGCTTTGGTGTTATTAAACCGAATATTAAACAGCTTAACAATTTGTTGATGACTGGAATAATAAAATTACTTGTAATATTATAATATGGTACACACGTTTACAGTGTGAAGGCTTCACTAAGCTAGTCAATCAATGTTTTAGTATACACCAATTTTAACAAAATTCAGACTAATGACATATTAAGTTTATTCATAACCCGAGAAGGGTAGTTCCGTTCCGTTCCGCCGTGTATACTCCGTAAAAATAGAAACTGATAGCTTTTTCATATGCCACGGAACGACATATCAAAAAGTTTCATGTGGACGACGATACTATTTTACTATGTTATATCATTTTAAATGGATTTCTAAAAATATGAAATTAAATATTGAATATCGTTTCGGAAAGGAATTAAATGTATCTTTCCTAATAGGTATTATTAAAATTGGCTGTTCAGCCGATACTTATATGGAAATGTAATATAACGATATAATTGATCGTTCGAGTAACGATTTATTAAATATTTCAATTATATATAATGTAGGTATATATGTATGTCGTTATCTAGAATATGCATTATACTTGATTAACTTTAAGCCGTACTATACAGATAATTGAATTGCGTATAATTATAGTTTTAACTACGATATCATTTATTTCAATACTTACGCATTATTAGTTTTTGAAGTATTTAACAATGTATTGGTAGATGTATGACCGCGAAATGTGCCTTAATCGAATCCTTATTTTACACGTTCAATTAAATAACTTGTTTTCATTCTTTGCCACAAACACACGTTGTTTAAAACATTAACCACATTGCATCACATAACGTTGTAATTAAATTGGTTTATAATTTTCCATTCATACTATTTCTCACTTTTATCGTTTTGAAGTTAGAAGAACGCGAAATGTTCCGCGCACTACAGCTCTGAAGAAAATAAATAGCTTCCCTTTGTTTATAACAAACTGAGTTCCATATGCCACAACAATTGGTTTACACGATAGTCTAAATCTACTCATTTGTTTGTTCTGAAATCTTGAACCCCAGTTTTTACCGTTCCAACTATTTAGTACCTTGCCTCCTCTCGAGAAAAGAATCTTTCCCGATTCCAATGCTCCAATCCAAATTCCATATACTACTAAACTTGACGAAATCAATGGTGCCAAAGCATGTGCCTCCAGAGAACCCGCGTATTTCATCAGCGTAACATTTAAAAATATCGCTGTT
>JAHZMV010000325.1:0-19091 GCA_027743765.1 Coecobrya sp. COE2
ATCGTTGGGTGTGTGTAGAGTAGAGGAATGAGACACACGCAATGCTACAATACGTGGATATCGTTCATTCATTCATTCAGGGATTACTGCATAATAATAGCAAAGAGCATTAACATATGAAAAAAACTTGCTAGCTATAGCTGATAGCATACTATTTTTTGTACAGTGTACCGGGTAACCGGGTAGAAAAAAACTTGTACACTGTAAAATACAGACACGTACGACAATATCATTTTACATATTTTTTTCCGTCGTTTCCAACGGGTAATAATCGACTTATGTATGCGGATGATAAGATGATGATGATGATGACTATGACAATATTAGTGGTGGAATTGGAAAGTACGTTGTGTATAGGCCCTCATTGAGATTACGCGTATAACGTATGCTTTGAGCCGACACAGAGCAAGTTCATCCTCCTTCATTCTTCCCTCTCGTCATAAGCCCTGGCTGGCTGATAAGAGTTGTTGGAAATCGGGAATTACATAGAATGTACACGCGTGTGGATCCCTCTGATAGCCCATTACAAACTTGAAGTTTTATTGCGATCACCACCACTAAATTTACTCCCACATGCAATAACACATGCAAAAGTTGTATTTTGTAACCATCTAACAAACAAGAGGATTGGACTGACTAATGCAAATTTTAAGTCTGATAATTCCGGTTAGGTATATAAACTATTGTACCAGAATAATACTTGAACTTGTACTAGGCAGGAAACTCGTTTTTCGTCTTATCGTTTTTACAATAATAATCGTATAATGAGCACGAGTACGAGTACTACAGATTGCACTGGTACATAATATCACGAAGAGGAATTATCACTACCACCGCCGTCGACAGCGTGCGTTATTACAAAAAAAGTAAGGTTTTTGCTGCGTAGTGCCCGTATCTAATGTACTTAAATACATTTGCACTGAAGAGTCATGTGGAGAAAGTAAAATTGTTGTGTGATGATAAAATAGGAGTACTCGCAATATAGACGTGTGCGAGAAGAGAAAGATCCACTTCACTTTTGCATTTCATCACTGCTTCTATAAGCAGCAGTTAAGCTGAGTGAGTGGGAGTACGATCCAGCAGCAGTCAAGTAGTATTATCATTTTGGTATTTGAGTGTATGTACCTATGTAAGCGTGTGTGAGAGAGAGAGATGCATTTTATGAAAATGGAAAACAATTTTCATGGAAATGATGAAACAAGGAATTTGTTCGTTCAACCGTGTCTTCCACCACCGCCACACCAGCTTCAACTGCGTTTTGTTTGGTGTAGTCCAGAGAGAATGACGATGTTGTATACAATCTCTCAACACAGCAGCACAGAGAACAAGAAAATCTTGTATGTATGTTTTGTTGTGTTGTTCAACAAACATAATCGCTTTGTGTAATAGTCTTCTGCTTATTCTGTATGCAAACTCAAAGAGAAAGAACACAAGAAAGACGCGTGTAGCAGCGTTTTACTCTCGTCTTTTCCCTCCTACTCTGTTATTAGCATTTGGGAATGACGACGTGATACTACTATAAACTTTATATCATTCGAATAAAAAGAATGACTTGGATTTTGGCAAGCAGACAGAGAGAGAGAGAGAAAGAGAAGAATAAAGCGGAGGAGTAAAAATTTAAACTGGAGAACAGAAGAAGCGCAGTAAAATTTGCAAACAGGCAGCAGCAGCGGCAACCCACGCAGCAACCGCTTTTTTATTTTCTTATCTCAAGCCGTTATGTAGTTTTGGCCTTTACAATAAGAAGAAAAAAATGATAGGACAGAGAAGCAATTATGTAGCAGCATTTTTATTTTAAATTTTGAATTGACTACCTACTTAATATTTTTTGCTTACAAATGGCGCACTATTTCTTGTCTCTGTAATACGAAACATATGTAAAAGTTGTTGATTAAAGTATGAGATATTTCATTCATATTTTTTTGTTTGTTAGGCAGACTGTGCAGTTATAGAACTCTCGCTCGTGTACACTTGCTCAAAAGCGTGTAGGTTTTTGTGATCAACCCAGAAATTTTACATGAGTCATACAGTAAAACAGTGTACGTGTACAATTTACATTTTCCTTCTTCGTTTTCGTCCCTTCCTGTCTCATAAATTACGAAAATCCAGCCTGTACCAATAAACAGGAGTAGTAGTGGTAGTAGTAGAGTTGGTTGTTGTAGGAGTTGAGTTGTAACGAAAAGGAAAATGAGCCTTTTCTGCTAAAAAGGAGTAGTGCCGAGCTTAAACATTCAGTTCCAACCATAATTATCTCACGCTCTTGAAAACATTCTCTCTCGGATATTTCACACTTATTACAGCTGTTGGAACATTCCCTGCTCAGGTCTACAACAACATTGCATTGTATTACTAAGCCAGCAAGAAAGGAAAGCTACGACGTGGATATAATATTTATTTTTCGTACAGCTCCTCTACTCGTATTATTCCAACCGGTAATTCGTTACCGTAAATCATTCAGGGTGCTAATGGGATACCTGGTTTTGAAAAGCCTACCCTGCATAAATATATCACACCACTACCACCACCGCCGTATAATAATGTAATCGAAACTGGGCTATTATTTTTAGCTAATGCCGCGAGGTGAATATGGATAAAATATATGATGGGTATTCTGAGAAATGATATAAGAAACTGGGCTATTATTTTTAGCTAATGCCGCGAGGTGAATATGGATAAAATATATGATGGGTATTCTGAGAAATGATATGAGAGAAAATACAGACTATTATGCACAGTTGAATAAGTCTATTAACTACTTATCTTTGCTCCAGTAAAATTTGGACAGGCCTTTGAAAATACTATTTTCACGTGTCCTTGTAAAATCATACTTTATTAAATGTACAACTCTTTTTGTTTCATTTTCTGACACACATAGTCATAGCGGATACATGTGTACCGAGATAATAAGACGGGATTCGCATATCATCGAGGTCCAAATGGGCGCCCGAACGAGAAGATCAGAAGATGCTTGTCATCCTTCCACTTTTAATCCTAGTCTGCTGCCTTACATTACCCTAGTGTGTAAGTACCCAAAAAGTTTATATAATATCATACATGAGGAAACGGATGATACATTGCTAGTGTATGTAGTGCACAAACAAACAGCATGAGTGTTTATCTCCCATTGTGTAATTATAAACTCACCTTGAGCAACTTAATTAAACTTTTACTTTTGGCAGCACCAACACCATCCAGAAAACGATGCCCGAGTATAGGTCGGTTTGGCGTGACTGGGTTAAGTCGAGAAGGTCGCACAGTTTCTGATTCTTGCTCCGAGGGATTCAATTCCATAACAGTTGGATGCAACAGACACGACACGCTACAGTTTCGTTCAGACTGCGCAACAAAGGATATTGTTGCAGGTGAAAATTTAATAAAATTTTAATTATATGATAATTTTGTCCAAAAGTGAATTTGGTTACCAGATAATGTATCTTTTTGTGGCTAAATTTTTATATTATTTTTTATGCTTCAGAATTCTCCTGCCACGGTTGGTGGGAGGAGCACGGGATCAGTTATCTGATAACGACCCCATTATCACGACCATCCTCTGGGGCAAGTCGATATTGTTTTATCTTCCGTGAGATACCCTCTTTGAGCTCACTCGAGTCAAAGTCTGGAGGCGTTGGTGGCGGTGGAAAACCCATTCAGCAGAAATTAAAATTGTCCCGAGGGTATTTAGACGAGGAGGAAGAAGAGGTTGACGTCTCCGAGGATGGTGACACGGATTTAGGAAGGGTTCTACAATTCTCAAGCATCGCAGACTCGTGTCGCAGGGGTTTGGCGCCTGGAGTTGAAGGATTTCTGGCTTTCAACATTTCCTCTAATGGTAACAACAACAATAAACTTTTGTGAAACATTACATTTATCTCTCTCGCTTTTCCTCTCTCTCTCCTTCTCTTCCAAAAGCTCCTCTTCATTTCACTGAGCATCTTTCCATCTCTCGCTTTCACAAAATGTATCCCTCTCTCACTGCTTTCTCTACTGAAGGAGATGGTGCACACTGCATAAAATGCCGATTTAAGTGAATTTCAATGTTGACATGTGGAATCGTATCTCTCTTTGCGTATCCTCTGCTTTCTCTCTCTCTGACGATGATGGTTTTGTTTTACATAACAAACAGGCCGATGTGGGGATGTGTCGCGTGCAGCTAATCCACAAAACCAACAGGAAACTCTGCTCCTCCAAGTGATCCTCGTATTGCTCCAGGTTGCTGGTTACATGGTTCTCATCCGATTTCAGTGAACAAAAAATACGACATGAGATCAGCTTTCCTTACAAACAGATGAACAAGAAAGATGCGCTTGTCTCACTGCAGAAAGGAGGATATTACTCACCTGCCTGTTTTCTGCTGCCGCCATACACACAATCAGATCGAGACCTGAATGTAACTTGAAGAAGATGTAGAAAAAAATAAATAAATGTTTTTGTACCTTTGTCAGTTCAAGGGTTTCTTTTTCACACACACACACCTGTACACTCACAAGAGGATTTTTCTTCAGAGAGAGGATCACTGCAACATCACAGGTTTTTTTTCTGGTGGAGGAGAAAAATAAAGCGACTGACACTTTTATATTGACAGGGTAAATGCTCTAATATATCTCATACATTATTACATGTGAGGAGTAAGATTCAACTGTTTTTTTTCTCTCTGATAAGCTTTAATTGATGATGATGATGATTTCCCGGAAGAAAGATTTATAAATATCTTGGTTTAGAGAGGCATGCAGCAGTTCAATATAATTCACTATAAACAAACATCGCTGCTGTATGAAAAACAAGCGTGTTTTGTATTACATAGCTACTTATATTGTTCTAAATGGTAAGTCTTTTAAGTATAACGTTTTGCTTTATTCAATGGCGCAATACTACATACATGTAATTAAGAGTATTCTGGTGTAATTATAGGTGGATAAGAATAAAATGTATACATATAATTGTATGTTTGTGTATATATGTACATAGTGGGTTTGTTTCAAGGTAAACATCTAAACAATCAACGTTTTTAATCCAAATGTCTCTTGATCTGTGATACAGGTTCTATAATTCTTTAGCATGCTCATAATTGTAAAGTGCGAAAACACGTAAATGTGTAATGTGGCAATATGTTCATATTTGCAGTTATCTAGGGTCTATGTGTGTATATTCATTTGAAAGTCAGCAGTAAACTGACTTGCAAAATGAGTTCGTTAGATAGAATTTAGTAAAACATGGAAACCTCTTTCAAATGCTACATGTATTAGCTAACACCACAATAGATTAGTACGTTATCAGAAAATCATAAGTAATTTAAAGGTGAAAGGCATATCATTGTAAGCACAAAAAACTTTATAGCAGGAAGCGATAGTAAGAAGATTAGTTAGAGAATGGTAGGGGTAGCGGTAGCGGGTCGTATTGAGAAATGTAGAAATTGTAGATATGTATATATAGTGTGTGTATATGACTAGTATACTAAATCCACTTATCGTTAAGTGATAATGCGTTATGTAAGTTTCCCTAATTTCATCTTTTTGTATGAACTTTCCAGAATGTAAAAAAATGAATATATGTGTACATATGTATGTAAATAATTGAAACCTGTACAGAATGAATGATACGTGAAAATAAAAAAAATAAGTCATTGATGAAAATTTTAATTTGAATGACAATTTAAATGTTAAAATTTGAGAGACAGCAAATCTAAATAGCTGCCAGCTGAAATGTTGATTTTCCAAAACTTAAGTATCTCTCAATTCTCTACTTTTGTGTATCTACCCTAGTGAAAATGTTCAGTCATTCATGTAACAAATTGTTGATGAGTTACTGTCTGTGTGCATTGTTAAAGTTTTAAGGTAAGTATCTAATCAAATGAACAAATCCATCTATTGTCTACACCAACTGTGTATCACCACTTGACATTGACTTGTGCCATCGGCACTCTTACTCTGCACACCACCACCATGTATGTATATTCATGTGCCACTGATCATTCATAATCCTCTTTTCCGAGTAAAGCACCAAAATCTCCAGAGTTAGACTTTCTCTCAACTCAACAAAATCAACCTATCCTTCAACTGTGTGTGCATTTCTCTCTCTCTCGTTCTCTCTCTCTCTCTCTCTTTCGTTTCAAATGACACGCGTCGCTTTGTCTTTGTTGAAAACAGATTTTGCAGTGCACTGACTTTTCCATATCAGACACACAAGACTTGATTTCACCTTCACTTTCCTTTCTTTATCTCTCCCTTTTCAAGACCATTCTCCTGACTTTTCTGACTGAGTGAACGACGAGCTGCTACCTTACCTTTTATGTAGTAGCAACATAACAGCAATCCTGCCAGTCTTGAACATCATCACGAGAAACAGTCACAAATTGAAATCTTCTGCTTTCTTCTGGAAAGGACAGGTTAGCGGAAGCATAAAATTGAAGAGAAGAGAGCAGCACCAGTGGAGACATTGAATTTTTCTCTTCTGCATATCAGACCTTTCCAGATTTTTTGTATGTATATCTTTGCATTTATATAAGACACATTACGTTATATCTATACCTGCATGTACTTACCAGCTTACCTTTTCAAAAAGCCAATGCAAAAAGCTGCAAAGGTAAAAACGTTATTTTGATTTGTGAACATTCCCATCTCTCTCTAGCTCATTACGTCAGTAGGCATTATTCTTGTCGAAAGGCGAAATTTTTTATCGTATTCAATTTACTTCATCGACACAGCGCAACTGAGCTGAGCACTGAGCAGATAGAGAGAAAATCCCTGTAAAAATAGCAAAATGCACCTTGTCCTTGTGACAATACTACTATATTAACCGACAGCAAGAGCAATCACAAGAAATACACATTACACGCAGTAAAATCATTCACTTTTTCAGAGTCTGCAAATCAAAGGATGAGAGCAGCGAACGATGAATCTGTTGAAATTACTATTTCTCTTTTCTTTTCTCTTTCTATTATTTCCCTCATTTCTTGGAGCAATCAAGGAAGCAACCGCAGACACACTCACGCATCACCACACCACCATATGCAGACAAACTCACATCACAAGAATTGCTATCCAATCATCGTCATCATCAAAACATACATTCATTTTTTTTCTGCTCATTCGGTCGATGAAGAGTTGATACATGCAATGTATATTACTTCCTTATTATGCCTTACGGTCATGTCTTGTTTCTTTGTTCAGGTTCAGACAAAAATATCTTTTTTTTCATCTATTTTCGTTCAGTCAACTCTCGTCGCATCCAGATGGAGAATAATAATAGAAAGGCTACAAATCTCAAAACAAACTGGAGTTTATATGATTGCTCGAGACGTAAAGAAGAAAACACAGAGCTCGGCTTATTTTTCCACGTGCAGCAGCGCTACTTTCTCTTCCAAATGATATTATACGGAGCGCAGTAGGAGAAAATGGAAAAGCCAACAAGTTCAAAGAGGTACACACAACTGCAATAATAGCCTTGTCGTCGTCCATCCTCTATCAAATCTCTTCTATCCGCAAAACCTTTTATTTATAGAGAAATGAGATGATCTTCAAAAGAGTCAGGGACAGACAGAGAGCGAGAAAGGGAAGGCTCGCGCGCGAGTATATTTTTTGTGTCATTGCCAAATAGACAATAAAACTCGTCGTCGCTCCTCTCTCTCTCTCTCTCTCGTATTATGTAATGGGTGTCATAAAGAAGCCAGTAAAACACAATGGAGAAAGGAGAAGGCGAGAGTGAAAGAGCGACTTGACTCTCTCGCAGTAGTATTTTTTAAATATATGGTAACACCCTTACTAAACTTGTTACCATTTCGTAACTTTTAGTACTGACATAATGGATATAAAAAGGAACGACACAAAAGAATCTTGAGGCTCACACGAGCGACACGAGACACAAGAAGACAGACAAGACATTGCATTGAGACGAGAGAAAGATGTGTGTTACATAATAGCCTGTCCTTTTCAACATTACAACGCACAACGGGAAAAACATTGAGTATAATTTTTTTTCTATAATATTACAGTGTTCGTAAATTGCACTTGAGCCTGTGTCCTTTACATGGCCATTATGCCTAACCATTTTTATTCCATTTTATATACTACACTTCTCTCTTGAATGTTACCAACAACAAAAAAATAAAATAAAAGCCATTATGCAACATGCACTTACAAGCTCGTATATATTTTTTACCGAGAGGGACTGCTGCTGCCACTGCTGCATAGTACCATAACTTGTTCGTGTGAATTTCGTGTCCCTGCATCCTGTCATTTGTCTTTCAGTGCATATTACATTGCAGCCCGAGTACGCTTTCAACTCTCTGCAAGGACAAGAATCTCTGTATCCTATTATCATTATTGAATCGATGTATATCTCCTTTATCTGTAATATAGCGCTGCGCTATCCATATTTTTTCGGGGAAATCCCTAAATGTATTGCTGCATCGTGTTTGATACTTTATATAAAAGGATCAAAGAGCAAAAGAGAGCGACACGGACTATTGATTTCATTTTCGATGGACTGCATCGGAACACGTAATGGCATCAAACAACAAAGCTTACTAAGGAATATTAGGCAAGCGAGGGAATTCATTTTCTCTTTATAAATGCACTCATTCAACCTATTCAGCATGCAACACCTAATTCTTAGGCCGGAAAATCTAAGCGTGTATGCTTAGTGTTGAACAAGTCCATTATAAAATGAGTATATCTGTGTGTGTATTTGTTCTGCTCAGGAGACATCATTCATTTAGACAGAATGGGGGAAACAATAAATATGAAACAGAGAAATAAATGTATTATTGCAGGAGCCGAGGTTGAGGTTTTCTTTTTCGGGAAAGCAATGACACCTCGCCATATACACTCTTCATTTCACCGTCAGTATACTTGGTTGATCTATCCGCATAATATTCAAATGGGGTTCCGTCTCCGTCCCTACTTTTTTTCTTGTGTAGCATGCCGTCTTCCTTTACATTTTGTGCCGGATATTTTTTTTCTACATGCGTCTCTCTTTCTCTCCCTTCATGCTCGTTCGTTGTTTCCCTCCTCTGGATTTTTTATTGCGTATAGCCTGCATTTAAAAGAAGGATGATATAGCGTCATTACATAATGATGTTAAGTGCCTTTTATTATTATCTTTCCATTCACGTTTTATTTTTATTGCTAATTCATGCACATATTGTGTTTAAAAGTGCGTGTCAACAGACGAAGCGGCTCTTACTATAATATCAATCACATAAATTGTATATGGCCTATAGAACTATATCCAGGAATTTCTATTACAGACATGCAGACTTGAAGTTATTATTATTATTACTACACAAACAGAGAAACAGATAGACGTTTTTTTTCTAGTAGAAAATTTTACATTCATATGATCATGACCATCATCATCATCATAACATTATTATGTACCAGAAGAATTGCTGTGGCACAATGCAATTTACTTGCTTTAACATGCACAATATGCCTGCTAATATTGTACCTATATGACAAGCACGTACGTGACATTCATCGTGACCTAATTTCATTGTCGGCGCTTCCAGTTAGAATCCGAGCCAAATAGACACAAACGCGTACTTTTTATAGATAACAACAGCAGCTTACATGAAGCTATCTGGCTAGTGCTGCTGGTATGATTAGGAGTTTATGTAGAACTGTCTATATATGATTTTGATATAACATAAAATAGAGAAAATATTATTATCATTATGAGTGTACTACGTAATATGTAATATATTGCATAACACAGCTTCCCTGTATGTATATACCTACTTATTATATTATTCTCTTGTCCCTTTTGTAATAATTTTCATGTATGAAAACTAAGTATTACGGAGAAAACTGAAGGCTTTAATATTTGAAGTCCGAATGACGGAAGTAAATATTTTGTTACAAATTACAACATAACCGTGTGCGTGATCGACAAGTCACCGTCATCAAATCTAAAGCTGGTGATGAGAAGGAAAACAGATTGGCATGATGTTATTGTGCCACAACAACGGAACAATACTTAGGTATAATGAATAGTAAAGTTTTCTTATCAGCTTGTACCACACACACACNATCGACAAGTCACCGTCATCAAATCTAAAGCTGGTGATGAGAAGGAAAACAGATTGGCATGATGTTATTGTGCCACAACAACGGAACAATACTTAGGTATAATGAATAGTAAAGTTTTCTTATCAGCTTGTACCACACACACACTCTCTCTCGTTGGTTGTTGTGCTCTGCTTATTATACGATTGTTATTATTTATTTATGAATATTCCCTACTGATTGCATGTAAACTCATCAATATTGTCATGCTTCTTCTTCTTCTATTCTTCATGCTTATCGAATCAATTTCCATTGTGATAGATGGAATAGCTCTGTGTCACCACCACCCGGAAAGCTGTTTTCAGAATTAAATTGAATCAACTGAAAAATAAAAATGGATACACGTTACCAAGTTGCTCCTCGCGTGTAATCCTCTTATATTCAAAGAACAACTTAATTTGTAGGCTTTGCTCTTTAATAATTCAACCAGTCCGTAAATACAAATCATTAAAAAGGTTTTTCCCTTTGCTAAGTCTCCTGTCCGTGTGCGTACTCGTGCAAATAAATAAATGATTTCTATTACACAATTTTTGATGTTGTGTGTGAACGTGGATAAGATGACGGTTCAATTTATTTTCTCGAGTAGTTTTTCTGCTTCTTTCTCTGTGACAAAATATAATGCCCCCCAAAGGGATTCTCTTCTTGTTTTTTGTTGTTGCTGATCTGCCGCTCCACTAAAAATTGGTAGACGAGGAAAGTCCATCGATGCATTTATGTAGGAAGAAAATGAGATGGGCCATGGGGCTCTTACTATACAGACTGTGTAAAGAAAACTCATTCCGATCGGAAGATCATCAAATGGGAACAATTTGCTTAATACATAATTAAATGGTAAACAAGAAAAAGTGAAGTCATACAGGAAGAAGGAGCATAGGATGAGGAGGAAAAGGAAACGCTGAGGGACTTCCGTTTTTCCATTGTGCGATGCTGCTACTGCTGCTGTTTAAAGTGATTGAAAATTGGAAAGAATAAAATATCCGCGTGTGCCTATATTTTCATATTACCATCTTCATCAGCCATGAAACATGAAAGGGCTCTCCTGCTGCTCCCTTTCTACGAAACCGAAGATGATTCTGTAAACTTATTTATAAACTTTCAATCTTCTTCTCTCTACGTCCGTAGGCAGACAGGTACATAAGCTATATGTATGTAAGTAGTAAAACCTCTACCTGTAATATTGGATACATCACATCACCCAACCAGCAAACAGTTCAGTTTTCCATTTTCTCCGGCTGAAAATTGAGAAGACAAAAAGAGAAATTCAAAGAAGCGAAAGCTGCTCAAAAGAAGAAAGGGAAAGCATATACGTAAGTCTTCTGCTTTTTACATACACACACAGAACAACAACAACACGGCATCTGTTCACGCCACAACAACTTTGCCATGTTATATCACTCCGATATATACCCATATCACCAAACTCTGCTGCTTCTCTTGATATTCTACACGTATCATTATGATTATCAACATAGTCATCATCATGATCATCTCTCTCTGTTTCGTCGTGAAACGGACAAGCAAACCCATCAACGTTATTTCCCTTGTGTATTTTCAGTATTCTAATAATGTTTTCCTCATGCTTGCACACCACACACATATATTTATCTACACAGTTATGGTGATACACAGACACACTTCACTTACCACTTTCCCTTTCTTCTCTAGAGATATCTTTTACGTGAATGTATACCTACCTATTATGTATGTATGGCACTGGTATACTGGTATTGATGATGTTTGTTGCTTGTTGTGCCATATAAATACCTTCCTAGTAAACCTTTTGCAGACTTTCCAAGTCCTCTTTTTCCTGGACAGGTTTATTGGATGACTATATATGCGAACCGTGCATTTTATCCTGTGCAGATGTACCTACACGATATTTCCATTTTCCAGGGAATCTATATACGTTCAGCGTTTCATTTCATATGCATTACTACGGCTGCTGCTAGAAGCACGGTTCCTCTGCTGCCTCCACCTCACTTTGTATGTATAACCATGTAGGAGTGTAGAGTACACAAATTACAAAAACGGAGCTTGAAAGATGACAGGAGAGAATATAGAAGGAAGGGGTGTAAGTGGAACGAATGGATGAAAAAAAAAGGTTTTTATACGGTTACATAATTTTACCGTGAGCATAGTTATTGGAAGAGGAGGCGGATGTGCATGTACATCGCCTTGTTTGTTATCATGACCCAGCAAATCGTTTCAATTGATATCATTACTCTGTTCTACAACCATTTGATCTGCTCTCTGCAGAGGTATAGAAACTTGTGGTGGTAGTATATATGTTTTAAAAGGTATGAATTTTATTGAATGGATGGGAAAACGTGTAAAGCGGAAAAAGTTTGCGTTTGGGGAAGTCGATGAGAAAAAAATGAAATGAAAGATGCGCATAATATATTACCAGCGTACAATGATAATAATATGCCCGAGAAAAAAAAGTTTGTAAAGGAAGAGGTGGAAGTGGATGATATGAGGGAAAGTTTGGGCCGAGTGGATATATTACAAAACGAAGGAGAGAGATCAATTTATTTACTGGAGAGGTAACCTCATTGAGTTATTTGGTGACTTATGGTGATTGATTGTTGTACGGAATAGCTTTGCTGGAGTGTGTAATAGTTAAAAAAAATGTAGAAAAAACTTCGTGTTATATAGCTTTTATCTTTTTGGTCCCTTATGAAAGGAAGTAAACAGAGCCAATGGCAAAATATAATGTGTGTAATGTATCGATAATGTAGAGAAACGTATGAGGTTATGAATAAATCCAAATTCTTTGATCATTCAGGTGTTACATTGTATACTATATGCGTAACAAGTTCAACGAAGAGTGAAAATAAAATTTAAATAGACATTTTGACATTTACGTATTGACAATGCGGAAGGAAATTATTTTTGTATTTTCTTCGCGTGTTATGTATTATGTTATGTATGCGATTATACAATGAATCATTAAATTTGTCGACGTCTGCAAAAAACAAGCATGATTTATGCTTCACCTTTGCTTTTGGTAATTGGCACAATACCTTCCTGTTGGTCATCAAAATTCTATAAAAGTTTCATTGTTTTGTTGACGTCATAGATTGCATCATAAACTAGAAAGCCGTGTCGCTGTTACAGTATTTTACGGGGCAGCGTGATATTCGCCAATTTAACAGACTTGCATAATTCAATAAAACACAACATTCTCCGAATTGTTTTATGTATTTATTCGCTTGTTTGTTAGATTGTGAAATGTTTGTGTGTGTTGTTGCCGTCTTGTTTTCTCATGAAGAATGAAAGTAAAGAAGCAAGTATACTGCGCCTTTTTGTTTACCTGCCTGTCCAATTTAAAAGGTGAAGGTTTGAAGGTTTGTAGACCCACGTGGATGATAAAATATGTAGCTTGAATGAAAGCGAGGAGATTTTAATAATACAATCAACGACAGGTTGTACAGCAGTGGACTACATATTATATATACTACATAAATAAAATAAGTAGAGAATTTCAGCAAAACAGACCCGTTTTCTACCTCGCCACCGTGTCTCCCTCCGCATTAGAATGTTGGAAAAGATATTGTAAGGCTACAGCCTACAGCATTGAGAAGGGAAAGTGACTTCATCTTCACCTCGGGAGTAGTATCCACCAGTGAATGGGATAATAATAAAGTGGATGGATCTCTCTTTGTCGGCGCATGAAATAAATATACATATCGCTTCTGTGAAAAGCACGATGCAGTTACACTATACGTAACTCACTCTGCAACCAGTCAACTTAAAAGACACATTGAAAAAGACTTTACGGAAGTTGAGGGTGATATGGTCACATTTATATGCTGAAAGAAGTGACAGATCCAGCAAAATTTATTTGGACATTGGAGAATTTATGAGCAGACCTCTCTCTCCCTCCATTTCGTCTTCTTCTCTCTTGTCCATGTAGGATTTTCTTCAAGATCTTCAAGGAAGGAAGAGTAAAATGAAGAAAGGAGCAGTAATACACATACCTACACTAGCGATCAAGGAAAGGAAACCATTTCTATTCATGATGGAACTTGTAATGGGTCTTATTCCGTTTTTCCGGATTTCTTATAGGTTGCCAGTATAACTGGCACTGCCAGCACCACACCACTGTTTTTTCCATTGCATACACATTCTAAGTCTATCAGTTGCAGTTACCATTACAGAGTGACTCTTCATACATATCTATGTGAATATCTAGAGAGATGTAAAAGCATAATGCGTCTCCATATCCCATTTTGCATCTTGTCGCGGGATGGGTGTCTGGCCCGCATATAATAATCTATTCATATGATTCAACCACACAACCCTTTCTTATAGTGAGCCATGCAGTCGGACCTATTATGAATGTATTGCACGCATAACCAACATAGCGAAGCGGAACCAACTTTATTGGAATTGCTCTTCTCTGCTTCTTCTCCATTTTGCCTCATAATAATATTATGCGTGTCTCCGGATTCGCGGAAAAAGAACAAAAAAAGCTAACTTGGGAACCTACTCTGTTGCAGCCAAACAGCAAGGAAGCAAAAGATGAAAGTGTTATACATAATGGTAATATCATTATTATTACAATATACAACCAACCACTCACACACTTCTCTGCAGGGATCGTTCAATGTCATGTTTCCACTTTCTCTTTTCAAATTGGAATAAACTGGAACTGGATAAGCTCACACTAGTGGATAACCTTGTTACTATGTTATGTCCAAATATTTTGCAAAAAAAATCCACAATGGACAATTTTGGATATTTCCAGGTTGTACATTCAGGAAAACTCTTGTACGCCACAAAACAACCAATACCACCTTATATAGATTTTTTACTGCAATTTTTAGACTATACCTACATTTTACATTTCACCAAAAAGGAAAAAATAAATTCAAGGTTTTTTCTCTTCCAACTTACATACTTTCCCAATTGAGTATATTAGAAGGCTATATTATGTAGCTTGGTTTATAAGAAGTGAAAGCGATTTAGAGAGAAGGAAAAGGCCAACAACTCTGGAATATTATGGAGTGGTATTAAAAAAAGGACGTCTCTCTGCGAACTCCTTTTGTAAGAGTATGGACGTCTAGTCAAGTCAGGCTAAACCCACCTGAATTTATGATGTCATGCTACGTTTGAAAAACGATTTCCCCTGCTGTGTTTCACATCTCTACATCTACAACATTATTATTATTTATACTCGCATATTATTTCAAAGCTTTGCCATTCTTATTTCCACTCTGACCGCAGTTCTAGATGTCGGTTTATTTCCCAAAAGAAAAAAAAA
Organism: Coecobrya sp. COE2; assembly: GCA_027743765.1. Classification (NCBI taxonomy): domain Eukaryota; kingdom Metazoa; phylum Arthropoda; class Collembola; order Entomobryomorpha; family Entomobryidae; genus Coecobrya; species Coecobrya sp. COE2. The sequence goes on from JAHZMV010000325.1 coordinate 15,328, forward strand.
TTTCTTGCTTGTAAAGTGACGGCGGCGGTTTTTGACGGTTAGTTGCTAAAAAAGAAAATTGCGTCATGATGAGTTATGTGCTGTGTTGTATATTTAAATTTTGCTCGTGTTTTATAAATGGTGCTCAAAATTGTCAGTTAAACTTTCGCACGAACTGTACTGTTCAATAACAAACTAAAGGAGATTATTGCTTCACCAATAATACGTCTCTACTTGAAATATTGCCGGTTACTGACATTAGCTAAAAACCTAACATCCTTTATTATTTTCCTAACAAGTTTCTCCTTTCTCTACAGGAAAATTTCTGTCAATCGATCAGTAGAGATCTTATGTTCTTTTTTTATGAGGGAAACTCATTCTCCCTTTCTCTTTATACATGTATGCATCTCTATCTACCTACCTATGTATAAACGACATGATCGAATTTACTTTTTTTGAAAGGATAAAAAGTGAATCCTGTTGTTTTTCCCCTTTTCATTTTTTGACCATGCCCCACCTCTCAAGATAAATTGCGTTACATCAACTCCCTCTCTACTGCCACTCAACTTTACAAATTGTCATTCTGTGCGAATGGACTTTCCATTATGTCAAAAGGATAACCCTATTTTTTCCAAAGAAAAAAATGGCAGTAAATGTCGAATCATTCTCCCTTTTTTGGTTTCTTACCATCACGTACATTTCAAATATATCGTTGTACTAGAAAAGTAGTAAAAGATCTTGATGGACAAAAAATGAAATGTGTGGAGTAGGGGACGAGCTGTTATGAGCTGTATAAGCAACTTGACTGCTCTAACTCTTTGCTTGACAATGGGGACAGAAATGAACAAGGAAAAAAATGAGCAACTATACGAACGACAACGATGTAGGTATTATTCCCTTCAAAATTTTCACCCATATCGACAGCAACCCTTTTAGGTAGACATGACACACGTCTCCCTGAAAGAACAAGCTCAGCTCATAGTATCCCATCTAGAGAGTTTGTAGACTAGAGCGAGAGTGAAAGTACGCATAATCCTTTTGAAGTGAGAGAATATACCTACGTATCCGAAACAGGGAACAAACCCACCAGTTTAAAGTCAAATAATAATATGGGATGTGCTTCACACGCATTACGCATAGATGTTTTTTTTTTGTATTTTTCATCTTTCTGGCCCACATTTCATTACAGCAGCAGTAGTAGCAGCAGGAGAGATGAAAAATCGTTTGACACAAATGATTTTTGACGGGAACCTTATGATGATCATGTGGCCAGAGTTGAAGTCGTGCCGTGTACGATTTGCCAACATTTCCTTTGCATTTTTATACAAAAAAGAATATTAGAACCATTTCCAAGAATACCCTATTGGGTTGGAGCATCCTTTTTTCCATTTTAATATAGTGTCCGACAAGAAAAAAAGACTGGACCATCCAGTCTAACCAAACTCTCCGGTATCAATTTCATCGCGGAAAGGATTATTTCAAGTCAGAAGGGAGAGTAGCAGTTGCCAAACTTTTTTTGAAAAGTGACCACTGAATGTGCTTACTTTCCTTTTTCGGAGTGAATTAGAAAGGTTGCGGCGGAATGTGAATTTTTTCTTAATAAAAATATTATATTTTTTTTGGAGTGGCGGTGCCAGCCTTCTCAATTTTTTGTGTATAGGTACCTATATGGAAATAGAAAAGAAGAAAAAATGATCAGGAACCAATATGTAATCTTTAGACGGACGGGCTTATATGTATTTTTTGGTCTTTTCTCCCTTTTTCTGCGTGAGTAGAGTAAAGAAAATGACAAGGGATTCAGTGACGGATTACACTAGTAAGTAGTTTCTCTAGTGGCCATACTACTTCCAAAAACCGAAAAAAGGAACAGGAATGACCAGAATAAAATGTGAAATCCATTGGGATGGAATCGATGAGGATATTTTTTTCTTCTGGAGGATCACGCGATCTGCCACTGCGGTTTTTCTCACAGACTGACCAAATTTTTAAAGAAAAAAAGTAGGTGGAGGTGTGGTGGCAGGACGAGCTTCCAAGCAAATCCATTACATGTTTGAAACATGAAACTATTTTAAAAGATTTTTTCCAAAAAAATGTAAGCTACAAAATAGAAAAGCTTACATTTTTTTACAATGGAATTTATCGACATATCTATTTGTATTTTGTACATAATATTCACAAAAAGGTGAATGAATTTGAAGAAAAAGGAAAGTATATATATTTTTTAGAGTTTCCGGTGACGTGCCATAGAAAATGGAAAAAGTACACATGTAAGGCCAAAAAGCAGCCATGGTGGAATTTGTTCTATTAGAGTGCATGATATATGATTATTATTTTCACTTTCAAAATAGATTTTTCTCTTTCCCTATAAATTGCCTTAATAAAGTGTGTGCGTCTGTGAATTAGGCTGAGAAGAAAAGGAAGGTACCTACTTTAGGTAAGGTAAGGTGTATATAACATCACGTGTGTGTGTATGTGTGTTGGGAGGGATGGCTCTTTTCAAATAGGTACCACACATGTAATTGAAAGTGTGAGTACAGTAGTGCAATGCCATCACACAGGTAAGAAAAAGTTTGCACGGAAGCCATTCGTAAAATTAATGTCAAATTCTAAGGACTAAAGTTATACAATAAATAGGAATGAAATGGTAGGAAGCAATAAAAAGGAAGTTTTTAATCTCTCCACCCTACTGAAAAATATCTACCTACCTTATTCGTACAAAGTGCGAGTACATAAAGTTGCCTAAAAGGGCAACTGACTGAGTCTCTGGAATAAACTGGAGAAAGTGTGAAAGGAAACGTGCTTTTTGTTATTACTACTTTTATTACGCGTTTTCCACACAGTTTCACAATTTTAGTAAAATATCTAGGTAAAATTACAGATACGTGCTTAGATATGTATGAAGTATGTTAGTTAGAGAGGTAAAAAGTATATAAGGTTTTGGTGGTTTTGTGTGGTTTTCAGTTTCTCCTGAAAACTGGCAAATTTCACTTTTTTGGTTCACTCACAGTTTCACCGTTAAACAAGCAGTATATTATTATTATTATTATACGGAGGAGTAACTCCAATTTAGAAAAAAATAGCTAGGAAGAAAGATGATGGTGGTCCACATGTTTTGTCGGGGTAAGATGTAACTTCAACTTTGGTAGCTTTCTCAGAAGGTAGAGTACCTCGTTTTCTTCGTAACGATCATGAGAAATGGCTCTATCCATGACCGTTAGCTCCTGTAGATTGGGTAAATTATCTGCAATACATCGGAGGCACCAGTGAGGGCCCAATTCCTGTCAAATTATTAAAGAACAAAATGAATACCTATTAGAGGAAGGAGGTCGGGGAAACCAAAATGTTCTCTACCATTCTGCTCTGCTGAATGAAACCCAAACCCAACTCCTTAATACAACAGAAGGGGAAGATGGCAACATAGATAAATACATACTGTGAACGGCCTGAGCTCTGTACCCCGACCCTCCGCGAACTTTTTGGCCCCAAACCGGCTGAAAATTTGCATACATATGTTATCGAAGGCCAGGAATACGATCCCGAACTTAGAATTTTCTTTTGACCTTCCCCTCCCCCACAATCAGGGGAAAACAGCTGATTTTGAAAGTTTAAGCATTTGACCTGAAAATTGGTGGTCTGGTGTAGAAAACTACGTAGAATCATATTGTGAAGTCGGAATTTTGAAATAAGCCAACATAAGCCCACAATCTGGAAAAAAACAGCTGATTTTGAAAGTTTTAAAATTTGACATTTAAATGTCGATTTTGCATAATTCGAGGGTGCTGATT
>JAHZMV010000326.1:0-18556 GCA_027743765.1 Coecobrya sp. COE2
CATTACCATAATATTATTACACCAAATTCTTGATTTGTTGCATAAGGCTAGGTCAGGCCCACAGGTGCTCAAACAGAAGTAAAAAATACGTAGCATTATTTTAATTAATTGTTTTGTCAACCTTCTCTGTCAATATTAGAGTTGCAATAATATATTTCAAACAACATCACTATTTCATATTCACAATTTCAGAATGCCCCAATAGGTTAACATTCACCACGAATCATGCCCAATATGGTAACCTTCTTTAATTATCTAACCATCCCTTCCCTCATAACTTCATTTTCACTTTCCTTTTGTCTTTACAGAATGCTACAAGTTATGTGTACTGTAATTTCTGAGCTTGACCATACCAAAATGCATTGTCTTTCTTAGCATTTATAGGCCTACATTCTCTGTGGTTCGTTGATTCGTTGTAGTTTCAAAGCACGCTAGCTTTTTTTGATGAACCCCTTAATCTTTTACGACCGGGTATTGTTTCATGCACTTTTTTTATTATTAGTAGCACTAGTAGTTAGTCAACTAAATTTTTTTCACCAAATAATGTAATCTACTCGAACCCTGATTGTAACATACGCAAACTACATACACAAAATGAGCTTCAAAAATGACATGAAAGAATCACGACTAGAAATAAAATGTAAAAAACTCTAAAATGTCCTTTGATAATTGGAAAAACAAAGTAATATGGCCTAAGAAAATCAATGTAGCCCCTGTTTCCTAAGAAATCATTGATTTTCCTAATTCCCGTAAGATGATTTACTACAAACTTAATACAAAGTGCAAAACTTAGTTTACCTATATTGTTAGCTAACAGAAATGAAGAATCGGAAGATCTGATATGCGTGATATTGTTTTATTGATATAAAAAGTCAAATTATAGTCTATTCTTAAATCTATTGAGGTGACTGGTTGTACGTCTCAGTTACTACACTTTTTAAGTACATATCACAGCAAGCTTAATAATATAACATTTGGTACTACCTAGTAGTTTTGGTACAAAATGGTACAGTTTTAGAACATGTTCTGATTTCCTGTACTTCAAAACGCTAACCACATAAATCATTCCTATAGCCTATTTTCTTTCGTTAATTGGGGTACTTTTAGAATGTAACGCTGGTGACCCCTTCCCATGATGATAACCTAACACGGGAATCTATTTTTGTCGTTACTTTCTAAAAGTAGTTTACTTTCCAAACTTGTCAACCAATTATCTCATTCGATACCAAGCATGCTAATGCTCCACTTTTTGCCCAACTGCATTTACAACCTTTCCTAACAATAATTCCGTACACCAGTCTAGGAAATAAAATCCGAGCATACAAATTTTCCTTTCCGCATTTCAGTGCTTGTCACAATTGAACAGATTTAAACATGTTCCAAAACATTGCCTATGAAAATATGGAACTATGATTGGACCTTTATAACCTAATTTGCATAATACATTTCTCCGTTATATTTGAAAGTGATGGATGAGCAGTTACAGTAAAAACAGTCAACAACATAAACAGACGAGCAACATAGACGAAAGACATATCAGATTCTCTTAAGTACCTAATTAAGTAACAAAACGAGTACAAAAAGTTTGTATGGAGAGTAATATAATTAGTACAATTAACTCTATAATTAATAACAAACATTACGAGACTACAAAGTGAAGGCCCCCTTTATAATCATTACTACATAATCAGTACATATTGGATTGGTTTTTATACAACTATTAGAACTAAATCTGTGTTGAGAAACGAAAAGTTCAAATTTCCGATAAATGAGAAGAATGAACCTGAATGAAAATACCTGAGATCATAAATTTGTTTTTCAGTACGTATGGAAAAGTTGTATGTACGAAAATAAGAAAATAATGGGAAAGGAGACACATTTTGATAACTGTTTGAGCGTGAGTTGTTGTGTAGAACCTATGTATTTATTTTAGTGGAGGTATTGCTTAGAAATATTATACTTTTCAGAAAGCCAGTTCGTATACCATACTCGCCCACACGAATTCGTGTAACCATTCAATTAGTTTGAATTCCTCTTAAATGTACTATGACATTTTTACTTCATTCCAACAACCATCAATTAAATAGCCATTTCAACTTTTTACGGAATCAGAGCTGTTTTCGTCGATTGGAATGACACCATCAAAGGTTGCATCAATTTTCGTGTGCAACATTAGCTAGCGTCATTTCACTTTGTAACGGATATTGCCTTCTTGAATCAGCCTTCCATTCTGATTCCCACCCACTTCAAGATCCTGTTTTTTACCTCCGACTTTTTAATTTCTATAAATTAGGATTGAAAATGTTGTTCAGTCTGAATCTAAAAATCTATATGTTTGATTTCCCTTTTTGCTGACATGTAGGATCGCATTTTATAGTGTTTTTGTAAAATTCTCTGCTACCATTCCCGTCTGACATATGAAAACATAAAAATGGAAATTTATCATCGTACCATAAAGAAAAATTGTATTAAATTCGTAAAGAAAAGAAATGAAAAGACATTTCGTTGTAATTATGCACATGAAAAAGGTATATAAAACAACGAAAACCTCTATTTACCATTTTTTGAGATCTTATAAATTATACTAAACTTCACACTGTATTAGTTTTTTTCAAAAAAATAATTACATTCTGATTGCTTTTTGATACATTTAAAAAAATATATTATAATCTATTTATAACATCTTAACGTAAAGTCTTGTGCGCCAAGTCTGTGCGCTTCCGTACTATGAATTGTGCTATAAATGTGTCAATAAAAATGAGGTATCATATTATCCATAAATATTTATGTAAATTAATGGAACCAAGGTATATTACATATACGTACCAAGTACCCATCCACAGAAGAGGCAACAAATAAAACTTTCGGAAATGAACCAAGTTGTTAAAAAGGAAACCAAGGATCGTTAATAAGTTTTGTGCGGTTTTACAGCTTCATCTACTCTATGTTTAATTTTGAAAAAATACACAACAAAGAAAATGCCATCTGTAACAAAATTATGTGAATGAAGATGATAATCGGAAAAGTTTAAGAAAGCAAAGTGTAATTGAAAAAATCAGATTACTTTTTTGTAGATATATATCAATTAAAAACCCAATCAATTCCTTATCAGAAATAAACTGTGCGCTTACAGCTTATATATGTTCCTAATATTACTCCCATACATACACACATGACACACACACACATCTAAGCTTAGATGTTTATTTTTGTCCATATTCTACAGAGTATAGTGGTAGTATTAAGAATATTGTGCGGATCATATCAGTTTTGTAGTAAATCAAGAAACGTGTTATGTCAACAGTCAAGACCTTTTAGATACAACCGTTTGGGTTCCTTTCAAAAGAGAAAGGTCCCAACCGGAAATGTCTGCAGTCTCCATTCCACATACCTTTGCTTAACACTCTAACAACAAGGATATAATGGGGAAAGTAATGCTAAATGATGGATATATTTTTTATTTGATTTTTTGTGTTTTTTTTTCTTTTCAAGATATACTAAATAAATACAGTTACCAGCTTTTTTGTGACTAAGAAAGAAAACTGTCTATACATGGGTAATGAAAAGAGTGATACGGGGAAGCACTGTGAGCAAGAGCCGATAATTTTGTTATCAAAATATATGTTTGCCACTGATTTTGTGTGTATTTGACGGAAGACGTTGTCATATTGGAAGAATGATTGCTGTGCTAGCGACAAGTGGGAATGGAAAACATAACTTTTATATGGAAAAGTTTCTAGAAATTACCAATAGTTGTTAAGTTTTCTATAGTACTAATGGGAAAAAAATTAAGGCTACCTGGTCGGTACTATAATATGTACTTCATGGTCAATACTGAAGGAATTATGCAGTGTCCAAGCAAACCTGACGACCGTGATGACAATGTGCAAACCTGCAATTTTACAATGAAACATAACATTAGTTTGGGATATATTCATGAGAAAGCATTTTGTTCACAAAAGTGTCTGCACGACATGTATTGCTTACCAGATTCCAAATCGTGTCACACGGTCCCCTCAAATCTGGACACTGACGACTTGTTCACTGCAGCTATTAGTAAGGTTTGAGGAAAGAAAAGTGGGGAAAGGCGAGGAGGAAAGGTTAGTAAAGCAGTGTATAAGGAAACAACATGAAGGCAGACTAACAAGTTAGGAAACAAAATTTTTCTACGAATGACGAAGGATGAAAGACGGATCAACTGTACAAGATGGCAAGTTTAAACTACAAATATATATGACGGAATGTTATTCATAGGACGAATTATTATTATATTACGAGGCCCTTGCACTTGTGCCGTCGTTCCGGAGAAGGACTGACGCTGTTTGATGATCTGAGCCCTGAGGAGGTGATTGATGCTGAAATTGCTCTGCGACGATGATATGCAGATGGGAGATGTGGGCCTTTCACAACCGAAGAAGGAAAGGATGGTGTTGGATCCTGTTTCCACACATCGGTCTCACCCCTCTATCATCAAATTGTACGTTGATGCTTTATGGTGCAGGCGTTTTCAGGCACATGGAGGGAGCCAACAGATTTGATCGATAAGTGCACTTAACACCCATGGATAATGGTGGCTTTGTCGTCTAGGTCCTCACCGATGTTTCCCATTTATCCACCACAGCAGTCAGCCATTCCAGTTGTTTCCCTAATTGCTGAGATTAACAAAAAAAATTCATTAAACAATGAATTCAATTATATTTATCGAAGGCATTTGTATACTAGTCAAACATTACTGTATACTTACCTCTCGATTGGAGCGTGGCTAACGTTTTCGATAAATCCATTGGAAAGGGAGAAAACAACATTACTGTATATTTACCTCTCGATTGGAGCGTGGCTAACGTTTTCGATAAATCCATTGGAAAGGGAGAAAACACATGAGCCAAAAGCGCCCTCTCCATTGAACTCTATTTGTTGTGCAAGGGAATATGGAATGTGCGTTGGAAACTTAGTAGAAAATGAGATTTTGATGTCAAGAAAATAAACGTGTTTGCCAATTGGTAACAAAAGACTGCTAACTGTGTGTCCTTAACTATTATTGCGTATCGAGAATGGTCGAAGTTGACTACTCACAAGTAAATCTCAGTAAAAGTGAATGAAGAAATAAATTGGCACAGTCAACTAATTTCTTTAACGTCAAAATTTAAAAGAGGTAAAATTGTAAACGAATAACTTGCAATTCCAATAATGTTTATAGACTATATAACTTTGTCGCAACTAAATAGCATTACTGAAACGAACTACAGATTTAGACTGAAATAGGAAGACTTGATAAAAATTGTGATTGAAAAAGTGATTCGCGTACTGCGGATGAATTTTGACCAAATAACAGTAAACAGAGGGACCGATTATTACAAAACTGATGTAAAACTCAAGTATATACTGACTACCAATTTTGACAATGACACGAATTGATAATGATGCCAATGATAACGAAAGTATTTTGTAAATTTTAGAAAATGGTCCGAATTAGTGAGTTTGAGCAACAAAAAAGTACGGAAGATTGTAGATGTTAATTTTTGAAATTTTGCATACACTGGAAATTATAGAGAGAAACAAAGATGAAAAAGGCTGCCAATGGTGTTGGTCTCGAGGAAGGTGAGCTCAAACTGCGTTCTTGGAGCAGGACACACACGAGAAAAAGCTCGTTGGCCGCTGGAGAAAGTTACTATACCTTTACGAATACGCTTGACGCTTCGGAAGTTCCCGTGAAAGCAGAGTATGAGCCAGTTCTCGCTTTTCCACAATGAGTCAATGGTGAGTCAACAGGGAGTGGTGGCTCCACTCATTCCTCTGCGAAAGGGAAAGCCATTTCATTTCATCTTGTGTAGAACCGGCACTGCACCCAGGGGCGGAACTCTAGTCAAAACAGAGTGAGTCACGGAATTGGCCGAATTAGTATGACGTAGTTTCTTTGAACAAGTGAAAGTCGTAGCATGACTAGGTGTAAAAGGAGATGGAAAGTGTTATGATTCGATAATATGGGAAAGTAAAAGCAGCGACAGTCAACGTCGTGTGTTGTTTTGCACACTAATCGTCTATCTGGGTGATAGTAGTGGAGGCTGTTGTTTGAGCTAAAGTTAGAAGGAAATATGGACTACTTGTTCGCTTACCATCTACGGATGCGTAGTAGCATGAAGAGATGAGAATACGTAAGATGAAGAAGAGTTTCACGATGGGAGCTGATGGCATGATTTCTCGGGATACGGTAACCTATTTGTCCTTGGCCCGTTCAAGGCACTACCTTCACTGTAATGTAATATCCTCTGCTTTCTTACAATGAAATGTTTTCCACTTTTTCTCTGGAAGTTTCTCCATGCTTTGAAACGATCAATACCACGCTGTTTCAACACTCTTGTTTCAAAACAGGTTAAATGCTGTGCACAATGCAACAGAGTTAAGGAATTGTGTGGCTGCGAGGAGGAAACATGATTTGTAAGTTTATGTGGATCGTAGTTGCAGTTCCTGCAACCCATATAACATCCTTTCATTGCTAATGATGCAAATAATGTACCAAACATTATGTAAGTAGATTGTTTGGCTTCTTATTATAAGATCATATTATACATTCAATTTAATGCAAAAAAAATTGACATACTCATACAAGGTACATAAATTGAGAACGAAAGTAAGTAGAAAGGGTGCAAGGTATCGCTAAGTAATCCGGGATTGTTTACATAATTATGATAGTAGCGGGTAAATTACATGCTTAATGATGTTGCAACAACAGCAGCCAAGAGGACGAGCACCAGACCGCAAACGGCAATAGTCTGGAAGATAATAATGAGATTCAGATGTCATTAGTACTAATTAATTTATACGCATATTTGTTTTTGTATGTAAATTGCTCAGGCATAATAATATGTCATGTGATAAGGATGAGGTTGTTCGCCCAAATTAAATCTGCGTGCTACCTTATCCAGAAACTTGTGTCCTCCAAAATCGCCAGTATTAGCTGCTCCATTGTATTTCCAATATAGACAAAACTGTCTAGAAATGTCTTCTCCACTGGAATTGTCTCCTGGGATGTTACTTCTAATTGTAGAGATAACTGCACCTTCTGCTAGCCCTGCTCTAGCAATCTGTAACGCATCCTTTCTACTTCGTGGAGTAAGACCATAGGACTTGGCAATATCATCCAAATTATTGATTCGGCACAAGTTCTTCCCGGCAAGGCCGAGTAAATCCACAGCATCTTTGAACCCTTCATATATGGCATTCCCGTCGCTGTCCTCTTTATCACGATCACTTATGAACACATTATTGCTTGCCAGCACATTCACACACCAGCCTTTCTTTATGTTAAATACAAAATGAGTCACGGGTGGCTTTGACTTTTCATATCTAATCTCAATAATATCACAGGGTTCTACGGACTCCAGGAGCTTTTGAGCAGTTGTCCACACGGGAACCAACTCTTTACCCATTTTCCCTTTTCTCTGTCTCTATATACGTTCTATTAAAACAAATGATTTTGTGTGCGCGAAAATATGGCGAAAGTGAATGTTATTGAATTTATGGTAATAATATTTTTATTAACGGTTTTGTGAGCACATAATTTATTGACAGCCGAATTGATTTGAGACCTTTTTTCACCACTGTCCTCTATAACTTGTTTCTAGAAAAAATATTTTGAAATCAGGTGAGCAGTAAACATCCCTGGCAAAAAATAGCATATACATAACATAGAATCCTTTTGCATGAGATCTTTCATAAGCACTACTACGTAGTTCAAACAAAACCAGAGTGAAATCTGGAATGATGCCAACGAGATTTTAGGTAAAGCCACTTGAAATACTAATTTCGGGTGTATATAAACGTGCTCGTGCTTGAGTGTCGCTCTGTGTTTATCCGTTTCGTAATGTTTGTTTCATGAGGAGTTTCAGCTCAATGGAGTAGATGAATTCAGTTGCTATTTGTTGATGATTTTATATGCTTTCATTTTCAAATTAAAGGCAAATAAATAAATGATTAAAAATCGTAATTTACGATTGATTACGTTGCTTAATTATTTGTTATAACATCATTTTATTTGAAACTTGATAATGGACTATCATTTTGTTTTATTGAGAGTTCGCTATTATGCCTGGAATAAATACAAATTTACATAATTTTTTTACACATGAAAACATAAGCACGATAAATAAATACAGAGCCATTTTTTAATTTGTCATTACATAAATCACCGTAGAATAGAAAGTCTTTCAAGTAATCATCCTTTGCAAAAGCGGATGAGTTCATTTTAAAAACTAAGCAAAGATTTTTACAATTAAGTACAAACAAATCATCATGGACTATGGAAGAATCCTTAACATGTATACATAACTGAGTAAAAACAGTTCACTAAATACATTTTTAACTACTAAACACTTGAACGTGTATGTAATGTAAACAAAATTAAAGGCACAATGTTTGGGTGAGTGTATCGCTAACTGTGTTAAGTGTGCGTAAAAAAATATTTGTTCATTTTTCTAGTTATTTATTCATGGACTTATACTAGAATTCTTAGAAATGTAATCAAATAAAAAAAAATAAAGCAAAATCTTTCTGAAGCAATACAATATAAATTCATGACACGAAAAATCACACAACTACTACTTCCTTTTTCACAAGGGGTAAAATAAATAGAGACAAATACGTTAATATAAGTATTACATGCTTTTACAATATGATAAAGCTCGCCGAATATATTTTTACACAAATACGGTTTTATTGCTAAATGAACTTGATCACTTCATGGCCAGACAATTTAATTATTTTTTCCAACATCGTGTGAGTATACGATATGAAGAAAAGTTGTCGCTTTGATGTATGTGCTGCCGTTATACAACAGTCTAAATTTATACTCCTATATAATATATGACCTTAAGAGCGACCGTTTGTCGACGGGAGGGATCGATTTCTATTACTACTATTATTTCTACTAGCTGTTATTTTATCAGCACTGCTACTTGGAGCGACTATGGTGCTATCATCTTCACCGTTGCTGTTATTACTACCACTTTCGTTTAGTCGCTTGATTTTGTTTACTCTCCGGACAAACTTGACCTTGTCCTGTTTACTTCGTGTCTGCTTCCTCTTTTGTCTCCCTGACTTGTCTCCGAAGCCATGTCCGTACGGTTTCAAATAACCCTCATGGTCATAATCACTGGGACCATCATCATCTTTTTTTCTCTTTCGTTTGCTAGCACTACTACTACTACTGGTCAAGCTGGAGAGAAATTTGGTAATTTGTGGGTTTTTAAGTAAGTCATTCCACGGGAATAATTGCCTTGCTTGAACTACTTCTGTGGGCGGGTTGTTTATGTACAAGTACACAAGTAGGGTCAAGAGAGCCATGGAAGTGACAAAAAAGACGGCCACCCATGTTAAAATCTTGTATTCCTTGTAAAATACGTCAAAGGATTCCATAATTCCAACTTTCTTTGTTTCACTGTTTTCTGCAGCCACAGAGTTTTCGTCAACTTCTGAAAGTGTATACTGGTCAATGCCGTCTGATGAACTTCCAGTCACATCTGAACCACTAATGTCTTGATTGTCTACTGAAGAGTCTTCGTTGTTGTTATTATTACTGTTACCAGTGAAATCTTGCTGGTAGTCGGTATTAGGATCATCATACGGCTTTGTCATGGGCTCGTTTGATGATAATGATGGAGCTGTATGAGGTGTATTCAGGGTATGGCCAACATAATGGCTTCCACGATGGGGCATCATCATAAAGTTGGGCCGATTTCCATATCCGTTAACAAAACGAGGTGGCGATGGTAATGGGAGTGGATTGTGCATTGCATGCGGCGGAGGTTTGAAATGTGGAGGACCGTAAGGATGACGTATACCAATCATTTCGCTAGCGGCTTGACTTTCTCCTAATCCGGCATAATTATGGTAACTAGAATCATAATAACTGTGAAGGTTTGGGCGGAGTTTGTTCATTCTAAATGGGGGACGACTAGATGGTGGTGGATGAGGCGGGGAACCGTATACAACACCGGTATTTGGAGAAAAACCGGGTGGGGAAGGATTCATATACGGTCCCGGTCGTGAAGCAGGTGGAGATGGCCCTGCCGGAGAATTAGATTGATAGACAAAAGTTGTGGGGTATTTTGAGACAAAATCATTTTTTCCATTGGGATGTGGCCGTCGGAATGCATTGCTTTCAGAAGAGTCAACGGAACTTTTTCCAGCAGGAGCAAAATCCGGAGCATTATTTTGTGTTAAGGATACTTGTTGCGAAGCAGAAGCTAAGGAAAGTTCATTGTTACTTTTTGGTTGCTGCTGCGGCGGATATGGCTGGTTTGGCTGGAAATGCTGCTGCTGTTGAAATTGGTATTGGGACGGAGGAGGTAAGCCACCACCAGCCTCGTTTTTCATCCCAAAAGGACTCGGCAATACTTGTGCATGGCTAATGCTCTCCTGAGCTTGTAGATCTACATCAGAGTGGGGGTCATGAAACGAATCCATTTGATCTCTCTCACTCCGTTGCTTCTGCATCATGCTTACATTTTTTGTCCCTGGACCCTCATACTTGTCAAATTTGAGATAGCCTTGACCCTTATTCTGATTTGCTCTTCCCGACGGTGGATTGCTTGAGGCTGCCAAGGATGATGAAGATGATGTGTTTGAAGAGGTGTGTTGGTGAATGTTACTGTTAATACTACTAGAGATGCTGCTGCTGCCACTATTCTCATGATAGTCTGCAACCAAGGGTTCTGCTCTAACTGCTGGTAATGACGGTAGTGGCTCATAATCTGGAATCATTGGTGTTCTTAATACATCTAAAATATGCAGCCCAAGCGAGCTGTCCATTCCATCGGAAGGGCTATCGTCTTCCTTAGCATCTTCGGGAGAGTCAATTATCGGATTAGGTAAAGGAATGGGAACAGGTCCGTTGTTTGGTGTTCCATCTAGATTAATTTCATCTTCTTCGTCTTCCAGACTCAGGCTCTCCATGCTTTTTATACGGTGGCGTTTGCCCTTACTCCCTTTTTTATGCCCCTTGCCCTTCTTCTTACTTTTACTACTACCTTTTTTAGATTTCTTTGTCTTTTTGGCACCTTCGCGTATCGATTGATTAATGGTTTCGTAGCTCGGTGAGTACTTACTGCTATCACCAGTAATAGTGAGGCTGTCATCGTCATTCTCTTGCTCTTCTGCTTTCTCATGATTATTGTTATGATGATATTGTTCTTTACTCATAATTACCTCCCTGGAAGCTGTGGCGAGACTGGTGAGGAAATTGAAGAATGGCTCCAGACTAAGCTTTGGTGGATGATATGACTTCTCCGTTGTCTGTGGCATGAAAGCATACTCATCGTTATCAATTTCTTCCACGCTCATACTGGATCCGTGTTCCTTTGAGCCTTTTGTTTTTGAGTATTTACTGTAGGATGGTGATTTGGATGAGTTTTTACTCTTCTTTTTCTTCGACGCCGCCTTCGTTCGCTTATAGTGGCTAGGCGTTGCCACTGCATCATTACTAGTTATTTTTGTGTAAAACGGTCTGTCGATTGAGGTTGCCGGGGAAGATGAGAAATCCTTACGGCTAGCTTTTGCAGAGGCTAATCGTCTAGAGCTCGACTGAATATTTGCATTGTTATTGCTTTTACCATCACTAGATACATCTCTATGTTTAAAGCTATAAATACCACTATTAATGCTACTGCCGCCACTACTGCTTCTATTGCTGGCAAAAGTATTAAAATTTTTGTAGTTTATGACTGATGATGATAGCGACGAGATTGCATCTGATGGGAGGAAAGATGTGATTTGAGTGGTTGATCGGGACGTAGTTGAAGTAGGAATTGTGTTGCTAACTGTTTTTGTATATGAATTCGACACGCGTATTGGAGTTGGGTCTGGGTGACCATTTACTACAGTTACTTGAACTATACATAGAAATAGAGACAGAGGAATAACTGCAAATTTGTGCCATTGTTTGCGTATTCTATTGTTGTTGGTCATTCTATGGTCAGCAATCGTCCCGATGGGACTCCTCCATTTAGTATGTCGATTAGTTACTTGTTTATCATTCTTGTATGCCATTCCCCCACACAGTCTAACTGACGTTGAAGAAGATGACGTAGTGGCATCATTCTCGCATCTGGATCGTAATTGTAATGACGGGAATGATGCCGATGGTGGCATTTTCCGGTGTGGCAAGGACGCATCTGGCCGTAGGTGTTTCTGCTGGATCAGTCTCTTCGTGTTGCTTTCCATGATTTTGGCAAATGAATTTGGGTTTGTTGTAGTGGTCATCGTTGTACACGTTGTCTATTTTCTGTGTCCTCAGTACAAATAGAGATGAATATGAGTGGCGTCATAAAAGCTAGTGTAGCCATTGGCCAACCTCATGGCTCTGGTTTCCGGAGTTATTTGCTAAAACGCGTGTATTTTTTTTTGGGAAAAACTGTTGATTCTTTTAATCTCTTTTTATTGTGAGAAATACGTCATACGCGATGATGGTCAACTCGGTAATCAGATACAGCTAGTTTGCACTGTCCACCTATAGACAAACAAGTAAAAAATCCTTATAGTCTGAGGGCACAAACCCGCATCAACATAAAAATTACTTTTTGAAGTTGGTCATGAGAAATTATTATGTCGTCTGGCTGGTCTGGCTATATACATTACAGGCGGTTAATAACGGAGTTTCTCAATTTTGCGTGGTACAAATTGTCGCCAAGTGGCTTGTTGTTTGAAGAAATAATAAAAAAATACTCACAAAAGTCATTATTTTGATAACAGATGCACAAAAACAAGTAGCTATTATCAAAGAAAAGCCGTAAAGCTGTTTGAAGAGTAGATAACATATAACATGAGCCCATTCATTTTTTTCAGTTTCTGTGATCATTCTCTGTGACAAATCAAAACTTTTACCTGAATTTAAATGGTTTTATGAAGAAAAACAAGCTTATTACATCTTCCGACAGAGCGTGTACACCGTATTGGTAAAAATAAGTATATCATAAAATCCAGCCAATTGTTGAGAATTGAGTTTGATGGATGGTAAAAAAGTTTGGTCTTATTATACCGCCAGGGGAATTACTGTAGCTTTTGATCATAGACTTCAAAGCTTTTTCGATTGAATTTTACAGGTACATAATATCTTTTTAACTAAAGCAGGGTAATATGCTGTAAATGACAAGAAGCTTACTAGTAACATTCTATGCAAACTTTAGCTATTCAAACCTTTTATGACGTCGGGTAAGGAATAATAATAGCATCCTTAGCCGTGATTTCTGTAATTGCAGGGCATCTAGCATATCTCAGATTTCAACATGTACAATAACTTTATGTAGTATACGTGGCGGAAGAAGCTTAGGTAAAAATTTCCTGGTAAAATTTAATGTAAAATTGTCATTGAAAAGTGTGACGCGCATAAACTATTGTTGAAACACGGGTCATTGGTCGAAGGATATATCATACTTCATTAGAAGAGAGACTTACGAGCAAACTGAAATGTAAATGAACGGTAATCTCATTGATAATGATCAATTAAATTTCACATTGCCCTAACGCCAGAATTGAAATGGTTTCAAACGGTGGCCGCTTTCAATTACTAAAATCCAACCACAGGGCTAATTTGGACAGAAGACCGAAAAGTTTGGAAAGACAACCTTCTATCATGTTTCTCATCTAACAATCCGCAATACAAAATTATTGACTACAGGATTTGCTGAAGTTTGAGTAGGCGGAAAAGTGAAAAGCCCTTCTTTGTTGTTAACAGATTTTGTATGAAACAAGTGCTTATTCAACATGAAGTATGAACTAATTTCAATCAAAACACAATTGTAATATAAGGAGCACTGATATATCCTTCAAAACTTAATGCGCGGTTGTTGTTTTTGTAACCTTTTTGGTAATCATCAGTCGGAAGGAAGCCTACTGCCAGTCATCATCACAAATGTGTCATTGGAATTGAAAACTACGATCCTAAGTTTCCCTATCTTTGATTTTATGTATTGTATATCATTTAAAACAGCATATCTCACCACATCCATCATCAATAAAAACCTGTCTGCTGTACTGTGTTAATATGGCATTACGTAGCTTTTCCATTTCCGTTTTACCTTACACTTGTAGAAATCGCATTCATGTGTATAAAGACATGAGTATATTATGTATAGAACATCCTGGTAAATATCAGAGTGAAAAAGGAAGCCTTTTTACACTCAGTCTTTTTGCCTTTTTGCAGATACACGATAGGAGATTTACCCATGGATGAATAACGATGAGAGATGCGTTGAGAATTGTGACCTAGTCTCCCACATTCGTATATTCGGTCTCCCAGTAGTTAGCAGTGTGATATGCGACAAACAATGCTTCTTGTATGACTATGGTTAAGTACATGAGCACTTTGTTTTAACGTAAATGCTCAAGTGATTCATCATCAGTGAAAACGTCACTTTTCTATATTTAGCTTTGAAAGAAACACTAACCCCAGAAACAATAAGTAGGTACCCAAACGAAATAGGTGAGCAACATGAAATGAGCTCATTTCTTCCTCATTAATTTTTTATGACAATCATGAAGGAAAGCATATATAACTTCAAGTTCACTTGCCGGAAATAAGTACATCATTCTGAATATGAAGGAATCAAAGGAAGTAAAAGCTACGTGTAAGCTTCTTCTTTTGCAATAATTATTAGATCAAACTAATTGGGACTATAATGCTTCAGGTTTCTATGATGTAATTATTCGTTTACGATAAAAATAATTATTAATTATACCCATTATGTATTTATCAATATGCACTGTATATTACATATTAATAACACTCTATTTGAACATGTAATGCCACGTTTTCAAGCTTAATTAATGGACTTTTTACTGTTTGCTTAAATTAATCATTTCCATTAAAACGCCTCCCATCATTTCACCAAAGGGAGCAGGTGATTGTAAAAAAAGAAAATTTTAAGCCAGGAGACAAACAATGGGAATTGAGCATGATCATCACAGCAAACTTAAACTTCAATTTGTACAACCTATAATTCGCCGGTTTAGCAATGCTTTCAATCAGTTATAGTATAACTGCTTGGTTGGTGCTTTTATTGGATCAAAATACCAAGTGTGTGTCTTACTCTGCTATTTTACTCTCGATACAAATCTTTTGGGGTGAATCGGATTGAGATAGCAAAATTTTCCCTGGGTACTATCTTGGTTAGTAGGTTACCACTACATACAGCAGACAGACTCACTCACATAAAAATTCGCATGCACACGCTCAACACCACGTACAATGCCTATTCCTAATAACTTCACAACAATGAACATTGATCATCTTACAGGTACACGGTGTGGTACTGCCTAACCGACGAAGGAAGTCATAACGCTTCATTATTCCCCCTTCTCTGTTGAGCATGTGCAGCAGTCTGCAGTACTTGACAAAGGAATATATTCGATTGATACATTAACGATAAAGCATGCATGTTCTAGAGCTCCTTGCGCACATAAAATGAGGTGTAGGTGTGTGTAATTATTAAGCACACGAGTTTATTTGCCACATCACTGCAATATTTATTATTGAGCGTTTTGTTTCTTTATGATATGCCAAACTAATCTCCTTGAACGGAACATGAAGTGAGTAGACCAACGAAAGGAAACCTATTTTAATATTCACTCACACCACTCCCAACAGGTGAAAAACGCACGCTTTATTGCCAATTTCCCTGTGGCAGTTTACTTTCGTTGCATACGTTCATTTTTTTCACCGACTATATTATGGCTTTCATCTATATACAACGACTTTTTAAATAGCTTTAAGAAATCTAAGGACGTGATAATATATGTGGTGGTCGGTGGACAAANATTGAGCGTTTTGTTTCTTTATGATATGCCAAACTAATCTCCTTGAACGGAACATGAAGTGAGTAGACCAACGAAAGGAAACCTATTTTAATATTCACTCACACCACTCCCAACAGGTGAAAAACGCACGCTTTATTGCTCATTTCCCTGTGGCAGTTTACTTTCGTTGTATACGTTCATTTTTTCACCGACTATTTTATGGCTTTCATCTATATACAACGACTTTTTAAATAGCTTTAAGAAATCTAAGGACGTGATAATATATGTGGTGGTCGGTGGACAAAAGAAAATTCATGTATGTAAATATTGCGAAAGTTTAACAACTGCATCACACTGCTTGTTGTAGCACCTGAAGGATAAAAGAAGATGAGCTAGCCCGGTTATGAATATTGTACTGAATAATGGTACATGCTGGTGTTCATTCANATATTATGGCTTTCATCTATATACAACGACTTTTTAAATAGCTTTAAGAAATCTAAGGACGTGATAATATATGTGGTGGTCGGTGGACAAAAGAAAATTCATGTATGTAAATATTGCGAAAGTTTAACAACTGCATCACACTGCTTGTTGTAGCACCTGAAGGATAAAAGAAGATGAGCTAGCCCGGTTATGAATATTGTACTGAATAATGGTACATGCTGGTGTTCATTCATCCACGACATATTTTGTCTTATTGCTTTCGGCACTGTGTTGTTGCGTCCCGAAAAAATTAATGATTAGCAGCTTCGTCCTCATTGTCAAATTTTACACATGAATAATTCAAAGGACAGTGCGCTGGTATTATCGATATCATTTATGTGATCTCTACTGTAATTTGCAGCGAGTCTTGTAAAAATCATCTTATTTGTATGTACATCTCTTCACATGTCAATAATGGCGTATGTTGAGTAAATTGTAAACACACGGTGTCCCATTCCGTTACCAAAAAAATGTAATGCAAATTACTTTTTCAGCTATATCTAATATGTACCATAGTCAACAATAGATAAACACACAAAAATACATGAAATGTACGTTTCGGTTCAATTTGATTTCACAGTGACAGTGAAAATGAAGAATGGAACCTACATGTGAACCAATTATTAGTAAATTAGATTTCCATTTCATCGCACTTTCCGATGAAAAGAAATTGCTTTCGCGTTAAACGGAAAGCCACTACCATATTTGCCATTTCGCTGAACCTAAATTACTTCTCCTTTCACGATACTTTCAATGTCTTTCTACTTACATTTTTTACGTTCATTCAACAACGGTCGACTTTACTATTCAGCACACAGGAAGTAAAGTCATATAATTTACCTTAGCCATGCATAACAGATTCACACGGTGGTCACTAAAGAAAAGTATTACAAATCATTGTTTTATTAGGGCTCTGTGCATACTTGCAAGCAAGTATTACATGTATGACAGCAAATAGAGTAATTTAATGAGACTAACGTGTACTTCTACTGTCCCTCATCCTTGAAAACTGAAAATTGTCATGATTATGATTAGAATTTATGTGACTGTGCAGTCGTTTTCGTGATGGTCTTATTAGAAATGTTCGCAATTTCTTTTCTTCATCTTGTAATTCGAAAATGGAGAAAAAAGCTGTTCCTATTAAAATAATGGTTTTTAAGCTATTTCTCAATTATGTTTATGTATCTTTCATCATCTTCAAAACTATACTATACGTACCTGCATTCTTAATTGGCTTTCCTATTATTATTACCTCCTATAACCTACGACCAAAGCAAAATATCTCGCATTATAGTTCTTCTGACAGATAACCCTTCAAAAATTTCCCTTCAAATGCTACCAACATGAACATATTTTCACATTTTAGCAATACAACATACAAACATCTTGTACTACAACAATCAGTAGGCACATTTTTCTTAAAAATGTAGTAATATTACTAATTTTATCAATTTTATCGAATCGATCACCTCTCCTGTTTTTATTTACATATATTGTAGTTTCCCTAATAATATACCACAATGCAAAAGTGCACCACTTTTGAACTGCATCAAAATAATTTACAAGCTTGTCTGCATACTTTCAAGTGGCATTTCCGCAAGCTGCTATTCTATTGCGGTAAAGAACTTGAATTTTAATGAGATACAGTTTATTATTATGAGTCATGATGAGTACAAGGAAGGAAGTGTTCACAGGACAGACATACAGCAGCAGCGTAATAATATTATTAACAAACAAAAACGAAAACAGGAGAGGATATCATTTTCTTCTTCTGTGCACACATGCAAAACTTTACAGATCGCTTGCCGTGTACAGCGACCGGCAGAAGTAGAAAGTTGTCAAACGTCTGCAGGCAAGATATTACTTTAGCCACAAAATGTCAGAGGATCACACATGAATTCGTAATAATCCAAAGCGTGTTCTCTCCACTGGCGTACCTACGAGAAAAAGCAATCTCTCTCTCTCTTTCAATATATTTTTTCCATTTGAACATTTGATTATGGGCAAAATAGTAACAAGATGAAAAAAAACAAAAATCTTCTTAAGCCTGTTTCATTAGACCAAGACCATGAAGCTGATTTTCAGCAAAATAAGTGAAGCAAGCCAAACATGTATAAAACAAGTTGTACATACATCACTCATCCTCATGAATCATGAAATTTCTACTTTGTACTTTATCTTAGTTTTTACTGATGATTTCTAAAAAAATAATAATGATAACAAAACTAAACGTGTGTCGAAACAACAACAAAATCTCGACTTTAAGCGTGTGATGATCAAGAGA
>JAHZMV010000327.1:2349-13281 GCA_027743765.1 Coecobrya sp. COE2
TTTTAGTCAAGAATTTTTGCATCCCAACTACGTAACAATTAAGTATCCAAACTAGGTACTTCTGTCTATCGTCTCGCGGTACTAAAGGTCCTTCTGATAAAAACAACGCTTTCAAAAGTGTCAGTATCAGATTCAACTATACAGCTGCACTTTTGACTTTTTTACTTCAGTAGCATTCCATACAATATTGCGAAAATTATGACACTTTTAAAATTTTGCCGTTTATTTTTTCAGTTTTGACATTATCACAAAATATGAATGATGAGATTCTGTTGAATAATTCTCCAATATAAATATTTTTCTACGTAGCTACCAAAATTATTATCCTCAGAAATCTCATTTTGTCTGTTTGTTCCTGAATTTATTACATCTTTCTATTTTGTAATAAATAGTTTTTAAATTTCTCTTTCACGATAGTTATCACATTGGAGAAAGTATGCTGGATAAACGAATAAATCAAGTACATATTGTGATCAATTTGGTGGATGTGAACCTCCATCATATGTAGCTTTGACATTTAACAGGTGTGATATATAGCTGTTTGGAAAAAACCAAAAACCTATTGACTTCGGAAAGTTTCCCGAAACCCTTACTTACGTAAACTACGTAGCTTTGACATTTAACAGGTGTGATATATAGCTGTTTGGAAAAAACCAAAAACCTATTGACTTCGGAAAGTTTCCCGAAACCCTTACTTACGTAAACTGTAAGTTCGACTAATCCCTTGTTTTCAATATACAGAAGTTAAGTTTTAGGAAGTTGCGTCATCGTGAAGTTACTGTCGCAATAAGTAAAATTAAGTATGTAGTTGCATAATAACCTTGTACCTGGTAATATCGATGTCACAGGTAATGAGTTTCCGTCTAGTTCATGTGAAAGCATATCAAAATCAAAATACATTGATTTTCACGTTAAGTTTTAGAAATAACTTATATCACGGATATCTTGTGATAAATAATAACATTTGTGCAAAGTTTTCATCCAATTCAATCGCTTTCTCCAACCACGCCTAGGCTGTATAGTATTGCAGACATGAGCGAAAGTAGATCCGCCTACTAAATAATAAGTAACTATTCACTAATACATACTTGGATCCATCAATGATCATATCATTATAATGGTTTCTACTTATCTAGTAACATTCCCAAAGCATACTAGGTTTTAATAAAAGGTATACAAGGGGCAATATTTAAATCTAATGTAGACAATTCATCCAAATCCAGGTTATAATTTGTAGCTCGTTGGGAAGCAGTAAAATTATTAATATTTTGCTTTCATTGGGAAACCTTGCCCAAATCAGTTACCTTGGTACTCGCGCTCTCGAGAAAACGTTTATTTTTTATTTTTTTTAGATAAATGCACTAACTTTATGAATTTTCAACGCCACGAAATTTACCTGCTGATAAGAGTACTTTTATGAGGGTCCATTTATAAAGCTCTTTGTTTATGACAGGCTATGACCAAGTAAGTATGTATATGAGTATGATACAATATCTGCTCATTGTTGATATTCCATCGCGTGAAATATATGTTTACTTAAGTAACCATGATCATAAGTGAGGAAATGTGAATATATGAACGTAGGAAAAATTAATGTTTTACTTTACACTCTCAGATAACTCACGATTCGATGGCAGACCTTGTTGATCCAGGTTTCATAATGCCCCATATTAGGTCTCATGCAGAAAGTTATTACTTTCATTTCTGATAAAGACTGGTAATTGCCTGCGAGTCTGAATTATTCTCGTTATTCAAAATATGACAGTTTTACAATCAACAGGAATTTGTCTTGCTTTGATTTTATGCACTTTCTTTTTTAGAATTCTCAATAAAACAACTGGTTATAGATCATACTGAAACCCCATTAAAATTAGAAAACAAAACAGTTTTGTAGTAGTATGTACAACATTCTTGGCTGTTACCTCAGATTATCCACTTCCAATCACCGTTCGGCATACCAGCAAGTTAAATGCGTCACACTTCACTTCACATTCAGCAGACATTAAGGGCGGACAGGACGACTGCTGTGCTCCACTAATGACAGACAGACGATATGAGAGTCCATTTTGTTTTGTGTGTTTACGCGTTAAAGTTTGACTCAGACAAAGATGCAATAAAATGAACAAAGATTCCTAAATAACATTGAGATGAGACCCAAAACAAAACTTACTACCCAAAATCATTAAGTACACGTGTATGATATGATGATGAAAAAACATGTTTTGCTTTTATTGATGACAATAGCATTATATAATAATAATCACAGACTCTTACACTACACATGAACAAACATACGTCATTCCAATATCTCGTACTTATCATTATTATTATATCGTATTGCTAGCTATTATGGTGGTAAGTACGAGACAGCATAGACTTTTGCAACGAATATATCGACTTTATTTATAATTAAGACGCTTCATTTCGTGGAATATTTGTTCTGAGTGAGTTGGTGCAACAAATGTTTCACACTGTTTTTGTTCATCTTCAATAAAATCGATGACACTTCGAGTCCAGACGACAGACAGATCCTATTATTCTTGTCTTCTTTCTCTTCTTTCGCTTCTTCAGTGTGATAGCGTAAAATGTACTATGTATTAGATATTTCAATAAACATATTATTATAGAGCTTTAATATTTTACTTTTTATGACGTGAAATATTGCTGTCTGGAACATTGGAATTTTCTATAAAACCAAGTGGTGTATTTTTTTCCGAGTCATTGATTTTTATGAAGGAGATAATGTACACGTTGAATGAAGCATGGATATATGTAGTTATAATGATAATGTACGTTATTTGTTGGTTAGATGTTTCTTTGGCACTCCGAGAGGGCCGTTTCACAAGTCATTTATAACGGCATTATGTACACTTCCTTTATACTCGAACTTGTTGTTACACACAAGAGCGCATCATAATCAACATCATACGCGCTGTTGTGCATTTGTCATCAAAAAGACAATTCAATGATGTAGTAAAACTGTGCCGAGGAGTTGGGAAAAACATGTTTTTCGCATGTAATATCTCCACAAGTAGTGTTTTCAGCTAAATGTTCTTTCACTGCTCTTCGTCTGTCATTAGCGTTAGTGTTGAAAACAACAGCAAATGGAAAACCGATGTAAAAAAGGGATCCGATGATGTAGGTAAGGAAACGTCATAGGTTGAACAAGGATGTCGTAAAAATTGCAAACTGAAATTGCTTTCTTTTTATACCTAATAGGAAATTGTGGGGGGCATAATGAGTTTTACGGCCGTCTTCTTTCTCCATGTTGTAGTAAATCCTTAAATGCTAGTTGTCAGTTGCGTGGAATTTGTCCAATATTCCTCCGAGGTTCTGTTTCCTACTTATTAGTTTTCTTGTTGGTGGAAAACATTCTGCATTACCTACATAATATATCACATATTTAATCCCCAATCGTATATCACTATCTATATCTCATTCACATTGTCATCGTCATTCATCACATCCTCTAATCACAATTTTTTAATACATGCGTACAATCCCACGGATGAACGCATGCAAGTTACGATTAGATGCATTCAGATGGTGAAGGCCGTATTCATGTTCAAAAAGTCAGCTCCGCGTTTTCTCTCTCCAAAGTTGTAAATGTGTTTATTTTTAGGTACTCTAGTATTTATTCTACATAACCACATGCCCGTGCCGTTTTGATCCTTGTTTTTCTGCACGTACCACTTAACTCGGTTGATTACAACATTCATTACCATTTACTGGTAGTGGATTATTTGTTGTAAAGCTGCTTGCATACGGCGTGAGAGCTGATTTTTTGCAGTGCTAATTCCTCACGGCAGAAGGTAATATGGCCAGTAAACGAGGTTGAATATGGCAAACGCCAATGGAAAAGCATATCTACACGTTTCGTCAATGTTTCGAGCTTGTGTTTGCCAGCTAAATGATGCCCTTCTAGAGCGTGAACCATCTAACCGATTTATTCCTTCGATGGAAATCGTCGGATTATCCCCGTGCTCCAAGACTGTAGTAGTCTTCCCAGAGCTTTGCACAAAGTGAGCTTCCAGGTGGTTGCCTATTGAGCCGTCCTCTTTCTTTGTGCTTAGCTACAAAATACAAAAAACAAATTATCATGAAATTAACGTGCGTGTGGCGAATTTCCCTTTCTTTTTAAATTGTAGTTACGCATAATATACGATCATTGTTATATGTATGTATTTTTACATACGCATGAAAGAAGCATTAATATTTATATTATCTTGATCAAAAAACAAAATCAACAAAAAGTAATACCTGGATAATACCAATAAAAAGTTTGCGTGTAATTAAAACAAATGAAAATTCTAACAAGCAAAAGTAAACGATGATTATTTTTACAAAAGATAAACACAGAATCCAATCAACCTACTATCATCCGTTTTTATTGGTTGGTAAACGAAAACATTCATAATCAGTGAAATACTTCATCCGAACAAAGCTAGTTCGAAAGTTTGAGCAGATAACTACAAACAATACATTATAATTCCATAAATCCATAATGTCACACTTCAAGTGCAGTGCTCAGAGTGGTACAATTTGTAAAGTACGTAAATTCAAAATTACACAGGAGGCAAGTCCCAAACACAACTTCTCATATCTATCTCCCTGATATCCTTGTAATAGCCATCCGTCATACACACAACAGGAGTAAATAGGTTGAGTAATCAAAGTCTAATGAATCAGGTCTATCGTCATATATGAGACCACAAAGTACAAGTACGTTAAAAGAGAAAATACAGGAGTGAAAACAGAGCAACGTTGACCAACTGGAATTTACACTGTGGATCTTTACCATCATCACCTACCACTTCTACTGTTGTTGTTTGAGTCCATGTTTATTCTGGTGGGAAAGGAAAGCAAATCAAAATCAACCTTTCTATCTATCTATCCTTGCTCGATGGAAAATCTGCTATCAAGGTAGAACTTGTAGTCAAAGACAGTACTACTATAAACTTTATCCGTAGCTAACAACGAAGCTGAAGCGGGGGCATATGCTGCGAATGCTCATCACAGACTGCTGTGTAAGCAAACTTCAACGGTAGTGGAGAAAGTAAGCAACTTGTGTTGATGAAAACTATCCAAAAGACTCAATGTTTTATACATTAGTTTTTTTCTGGTTTTGTCATTAGTAAAGGAAAGCACACGAGTGTGATTTTTCCTCTGTCTATCTCTCCCCCTCTTTACCACTTGAGCTTGTTTGTACGGTTTCCGTTAATCAACAATGCTATTTTCTACTTATGCATTTCAGACGTTGTGTGAAAGACATTGACATACTGAGCAAAAGTTTCGGTGGTGTACATAAGAATCATCGAAACTATATATATATAAACCACTATAAACTGCATTTATATATGGTACATACATATTGTAAAGAGTACGTATAAAATTGTAAAAAGGGATAGAAATTTTATTGGTGCGAGAATGGTCTTAATAAAGCAAGTAAAATAGATGTACATACATACATGCAATAGCCTTAAGAGCTAAAGTTTATTTTTAAATCAATAATCATTGCTACTGCCTCGATTGGTTTTTAAGTCAATAGAAAGTAACTTGATAGTTGGCTGGCAGACTTATTACTTTAAATTCCACAGAACATGTCAAGTAGATTTTCATTAGATGAAATCTAGTTGAAGTAAATTACTATCGTTGAATCCTAGGAAGTGACCATTAATAGATATCTTATTAAACAAAGTACACCATTTTGCAATTTCATACCTTTCATTATCTTATCTCGCATTAGTTCTTTCAAAATACTTTTTCCTAAACCGTGAGAAAAATATAAGCGTTATTCAACAAATGCCTATTTCAATGACCAATTTACCATCTTCAGCCACTTAAGATAAAATATTATGTTTTTTAAATTGAGTACTTTCTACAACATAATCATTATCAAAAGTTAAGAATAAAGTGTCTCGCTGAGCAGCCATATACGACAGGGCAAAACCATCAAAGAAGCATATTATCCTACCGAGATGTTTACCATTATAGTTAATTATCATAACTTCTCCTGACACATTGCGACCGAAACTCTCGTAAGCAGTTGGATTATGTGGCATTTCTTATTTAAATAGCATTTCACATCATAGTCACAACAAAACTGGAAACCACTAAAGCCACATACATTACGCACATTCAACGAATTTCTCTTCTATATACTTATTATGTGTTCAACAAGTCATGTAGTAAGTTCATAAAGTTCTCAACTTTTAATGTGCAGAAAAACTAATTTTATGTCATACTTAAAACTTACCACCACAAATTATTCAAAAGGGAGCACAAATTGAGAATGAAAACATTGTACCCAAAAGTAGGCTTGTGTCCGAACTTTTTTAAATGGACAAGCAACTTTCCTATTTTCTCCTCCTACGTCTTCACACCACTTTTTCTCCAGAATATAAAAATCATATCATATAAGTGGGAAAATGTCTCGGGTTAAAACAGTTTGTTGTTTATAAATGACTGGTGGTTTGGCATAGGTAGTACATTCCCATACACCTTCGATTCTTATTGCGTTCCAAAGAGAAAGGTTATTTTTTCAGCTGTGAAAGGAGCTGTCATGAAAAAATAAATATTCACGATTTACTACCACCAAATGTACTCTTCCATATAGTCATACTATTAATGCCGGTGGTAAATATAGGTAGGTATCTTTCTAGTCCTTCCATGGATGTACTTTCAGTGACCATGAACCAATAAACTAAAAACTGTAAGTGTTTTTCAGCATGTGTGGAGAGAAAAAGAAAGAAAGAGAATGGGCTTCGAAAAAAGAAACATTTTCACTTTGCCTGATTTTTCATTGGGGATATTATATCCAGGCTCCGAATTTTCTACTTCCTTTCTTTTCATCGGTGTATAAATTATTTGGCACCCAGACAGGTTCACAAAACTATGAATTCAAATACATTCCATGTTTCTGTTCTGAGTCTGGCCGTCTGACACCTTGTCAGGCATTTGGTTTATTTTATGATGATGGTAGAGAACGATCGTATTATGAAAGGAATGAATACATGAAACCTTGCTTTAGTTGAAAAGCTTTTATTCACACACATGGAACATAAAAAAATGGGTGATGGTAATACTAATGGTAAAAAATGAGACTACGTTTTATATTGTGCTTCCTTTCTCCACAGAATTGAAAACTCACTTTTCATTTCACGCCAAGTTTCCTGTTTACCACGCTTGAATGTTTAAAGCATTTTTGGTCTCTGGCTGTTTGCCAGTTTGAATTCCATAATAGGAATTTTGCAGCAATATGCAACAATATTGGGTTGTTTTTTGAGCGTAACAAAATAGTTATTTTTTGTATATAATGTTGAAACTCGTCGTTTACAACTTCGACGAGTTGCGATATATCATTATTGTTGCCTTTTCAATAATCTTTGGCTCAAATGTTTCTGGAGCACTGGCACTACAGGAAGGACGTGTAATAAGAGTTATCATGTCATACTTCATGA
The DNA here is from genome assembly GCA_027743765.1 of Coecobrya sp. COE2. Taxonomy (NCBI): domain Eukaryota; kingdom Metazoa; phylum Arthropoda; class Collembola; order Entomobryomorpha; family Entomobryidae; genus Coecobrya; species Coecobrya sp. COE2. Next base: position 9,810 of record JAHZMV010000327.1, read on the forward strand.
GCACTTTATCATGACATATTTCTCCAGCAAAGATAAATAGTCCAGGCAGCCAAAATCCTGTAAGTGCGAATGGTATATAATTTTGTAGAAAATGAGCTAGCATCAATAACGAAAAGTTATATTGTTCACAACTATCATCCGTGATATTTTCATAAAATTGATTGTATCATTGCATCTGAACAAAACATGGCTTTTAGTTCACCTCATTATCGAGTCAACCAGAATGAATTATTAGCCCATTGGTTTAAAGAATGAATATCATATGGAATCAGATAATCGTAAGGTGTATACTGCTCAAACAAAATACTTGTTAGCGGTATGTAAAGTTACTTTGAGCCTTTTCATGAATTTAAAAATTCGAATGTGACTGTCTGTGTTATTGGATAAAGCGACGGTTGAAGATGAACAAAATGCACTTTCTTTTGCCCGTAAAGTATCATAGATACTCCCTCATAATATTAGATTGGACACTCAAGAAATCCTTGATGCCTTTAAGTCAACTGCCCGAAACGAAAAAAAAAATAGTTTAAATGTTCCACATAATATCCCAATATTTCTTTTTCGTTGATTCTTGGACGAAGGAGGGACGAAGACCCCTTCATATACACAAAATCACTTTCTCTACAAAAGTTTTATTTCTATTGGGTTTTGGATAAAGCTCTAAAAATACAAAGTATGAAAATGGCACACATGTAACTTGAAATAACCATTACTTTGGACGCCTACGTGTGGCATTTCAAAAACTTACAAAGATATGTTTAATATGATCAATTTTTTATTAACGAATTCCTTCATTCCAATAATATTATACAATCGAAAATGTTTCGGTCAGCGTGAACTGATCATGACAGATCATCAATTCTTGTACCATCTGCATTTCACCGGGTTCTGGTTCCGGAGCTAGCTGCCACGATATTTTGCTGAATTACATTACGTCCACATCAGTTACTCTACTCTGATGCTTTATATAGGTGCCTATTTTATTGCAACCCTTCAACAAGACAAAAGTGCCAATTCATCACTTTAGTCTAGCAAAGCAGGCTTTCAACAATTAAGCGAACAATAATGTGACTTAAGTAAGCTATTAATGATTACACACAGAGTAAGTAGCAAAACTGTAAGCTAATGCTAATGCACTAAATTAATATCAGACTGTCTTAAATTCTGAAAACAAGATTTATGCCAACTGGTAACTCTAATTTGACAAGTAGATAGTAAAATCGTTTGCTACCTAATGGGGACCATCCCCACAGCAACAGGAAGCAACAAACAAATCGGAGTAGGAGGAGTAAAAATTGAATTCCAGATCTGATAGAAAACTTAACAATTTTGATCGATTTGACCAAAAATTAATAAAAATCTTTATGACAATGCTTCGGTAAGTCAAAACATTGAGTTGACATAAAAACAAGGATAAATGATGGAAAATTGTGTCTGTTGCCAAAGATTCCATNCCATCCCCACAACAACAGGAAGCAACAAACAAATCGGAGTAGGAGGAGTAAAAATTGAATTCCAGATCTGATAAAAAACTTAACAATTTTGATCGATTTGACCAAAAATTAATAAAAATCTTTATGACAATGCTTCGGTAAGTCAAAACATTGAGTTGACATAAAAACAAGGATAAATGATGGAAAATTGTGTCTGTTGCCAAAGATTCCATACGTAGTGTTTTATTTTCTCATTTGTCACAGGTTTTTAATTATTTTGTTTCCAATATACTACCGTGCAGTCGCTATAGCTATATATAAAGCTCTTAAATTTTTCTGAATGAAATGCATCAATCCATGGCTACTGGGGTGAAGCGAAGTAACAACGGTTAGGGTAGGAAACTGATTTTGCAAATCTGGCATTTCTGGCTTTTCCAGTATGCTTTATATATTGCGGTTTATTATACATTTAATTGGAGATCAGTTGTGTGTTCATGATAGCATGATAGTTGTTTCAGAATTTTAAACGATGCGCAGCTGAAACTGTTTGTTGTAATCGGCTTTCACTCAACTTTGTGAATATTCACATAAGGGCTGAAGTTGAGTGTTTGTTCACGTAACAAAACCAAACCAAATTAACTCGACAACATTTCGTACGTTTTATTTAACAACAAAATAAAATCCATGATGCATACTTATTGTAACTTATTATAGGCGAAATTGTGTACACGAAAGGGTAGGATTTCGGCAAGAAAATATTCCAGGTAATAGTAACTCCAAACAGCACATTGTAATACCCACACTCTACAATAACAAAAGCTCATTTCAAACTTATCTAATTAAAACTTCTAAAATAATCATCTAACGGGAAATATCCCATTTCATTACAACCGATAGGAGTCAACCGCATAATATGGCGAATGCCCACAACGAAGCTTTCTCCTACTTCAGAGAAGCCCACTCTTTGTCTATGAAATCTTCCTACTTTTATACAGTAGTTAATCTCACACAAGATCTATTTAGCTAAATGAATAAACGAACGAACAAATAAGCGTAATCAAGACGATTTCTCTAGAGACGTGCCCATAAACTCATTAACTTCATTTAAAAAATATGAACATCATTGATGGACAAGCTGGCCATAAGCGCATTATGTATAAATTCATGGTCATGACTATCAACAACATATCTAGTGTATATCTGTATGCAGCTGTTTCGATTTCCACAAACCACATTTTTATACAAGTACCTTAACAAGGGTGTTGCAGGCAGTTGGTGTTTTGTCGTTTGTTCCGTCATCCATAAGATCCCTCGTCGCCATATCCGGACTATATGTCCTAGCACGTCGAAAATTGCGACAGCATTCTTTCCTCCAAAGGTAATTCACCACGGTAAATTCCAATAGGGCTAGAAAGACGAAAGCTGTTGATAAAAGAGAAAAAAATCCATACAATTTTGTTCATCCATTTGCACATACACGTGTCATGTCTACAAGGTAATTGGTACTGACATGACGTCCAAAAAGCATGTCATGAATGCTATGCCTGACAATTTTATTGATAAAATTCAGTATATTTATTGTAATTAAATATCAATGCCAAACTTTCTTTGGAAGCTCTTCACTTTGATCAGTTTGAGAATTCGCCGAGAGAAAATTTAAATATTTTTGTTATGTTGTTATTGAAGCGGCATACATTATGGAAAATAGGATCTAAATTAGTTTGTTTTGTGTGTATTTGCAAGAGTGTAAATGAAGCTTAAATGTTTCTTAACTGAACTGAACTTATGTAACTTGACAATGCAATGCTGACTTGCTCTCGTTTCGTGTCTACAGTAAATAAAATTTTGCAGATCTCCAGGAATTCGATACTTTTAACTTTCTTTAGTTCTTTTGGTCCACCACAGAACCGCATCAGTCTTACAAAAAAGCAATTAAAAACTTCAAAGGAATTCAGGGTGGTTGGTTTTGCTTACTGCTCACATAAACTCTTACCTGATAAAAAATCCTTTCTTCTTCTATAGCCTTTTTTCTTGGTAGC
>JAHZMV010000328.1:0-26166 GCA_027743765.1 Coecobrya sp. COE2
GAGCATTGATACTGGAACATGACATTTCCAACAGTTACATCAGCCATTCCCTCTTGTCCGAAGTAACTCAGTTCTATTCCGTCCAATATTACAGAGGCGGTATAATAAACATCCGGGTCAATCTATAGAGAAAAAAATTATTTCCCCGTTAATTTACATTTTAGTCGGTTCCATTTGTGCATTTGAAAATTTGACACTAACTTGAACTGGTTGTCTAAAAGAGACATGAAAGGTGCGACTGGAACCGTCAGAAAAGAATTCGGTGTCATTTTCAGCCAGAATGCGACCTTGTTTTTTCAGTTCGATGTGTGCGCCATATGTTGCCCCACCGCTACTGGACCCATATAAACCAAATCCAATAACAAATATTCGACGGTCGACACAAAATTGTATACTGTCGCAACGACCGCGGTATCTCCACTGATTACTTCGATATGCAGTTGAATTGAAACGATGACAGACCTACAAAAAATATTATTGATAAAGGTGTCATCAGATATTGGAATAGATATGTCATTGTCATAGATTAGTAAATATTTAAGAAATCATACCAAGGGTTTCAGTCCTTTTCTGGGAATAGTAGTAAATGCTATTAGAGGTTTGTTGGTGGCTGTAAAGTTTAGGAAAATGTCATGCGATTCTTGTAATGAATATATTCCAGTTTGCGCTGGTCCATCAGCAAATTAGGACCCATATAAACCAAATCCAATAACAAATATTCGACGGTCGACACAAAATTGTATACTGTCGCAACGACCGCGGTATCGCCACTGATTACTTCGATATGCAGTTGAATTGAAACGATGACAGACCTACAAAAATTATTATAGATAAAGGTGTCATCAGATATTGGAACAGATATGTCATAGATTAGTAAATATTTAAGAAATCATACCAAGGGTTTCAGTCCTTTTCTGGGAATAGTAGTGAATGCTATTAGAGGTTTGTTGGTGGCTGTAAAGTTTAGGAAAATGTCATGCGATTCTTGTAATGAATATATTCCAGTTTGCGCTGGTCCATCAGCAAATTCCTTCAGTTCCATTGTTGGCACACGGATCAGAATAAGTGCAGAACCTATATAACAATAACATGTTTCACATTACATATCTGGCGCCACAAATACGAAAAAAATAATCTTGTTGATTGATTGTCCCGATGAATACTTGACTAACATACCTAAAGCCGCCCTTAGATTTTCTGGAGTTGAATCAATCTCTCGGCGTTCGCACTCGGCTCCAGCCCATGTAATTGCAGCATTAAACACAACATGCGATTCTTGTAATGAATATATTCCAGTTTGCGCTGGTCCATCAGCAAATTCCTTCAGTTCCATTGTTGGCACACGGATCAGAATAAGTGCAGAACCTGCATAACAAGCAATATGTTCCAACATGATTATCTGGTGCCACAAATCCGAAAAAATAATTTTGCTGATTGATTGTCCCGATGAATACTTGACTAACATACCTAAAGCCGCCCTTAGACTGAAATGAAAGATAATATAATAATTAGCCACAACTAAATCACACGCATCTTATTTAAAAACGAAAGATTAGATTTTTACCGTAACATCTTCAAAAATGCATCCGGTTCAACATCAGGAACAACAATTTCCCCATTAACTTCAGCCAGCGTTCCATAAAACATGGCATAAAATACAGAACTTCCAGTAGCCAGCACAAATTTATGAGCTGGAAACCTTTGCGCTTCTCCACCATTGTTACTCACAAGGAAATGGATATCCGCCATTAACATCGTTGTTACACATAGCTGAATTTCGTTCCCTTACAGTAGCCCTGGATGACTGCCAATCCAGTTCTTCCGTTAAATCTTGACTTTTCCTCTGGCCCACATTATTAGAATTTCTTGCTGTTACAGTGGATCCCGACTCTTCCCTTTGAATAACCGACACACGATTTTGACCCTGGTTATTCGGTAATATAGAAGACGACGTGGATGGCACAGACTCGAGAAAAAACCGTGATGAAAATGTGGAACGAGGAGATGATAAAGGGGATGTGGGTAGACTCATTGACTGACTCTTGCTTAACAACGTATTCTCATCCCCAGAATTTCCGTGCAATACTGACGTTAAATGGGGCGACGTTGTTCGTTTTTCTAAAAATGTAAACAAAAAATTCTTCAAATTAGAAAACATACCTGGTTAATTCATCATAATAAGCCATTATCCATAAAACTCTACCAAAATACCTGACGCTACCGTTGTGGGTGACTCGGAAGTCTCCCCTTGCCCCAAAGAATTCACCGCCTCCTTCCCCCTTTCTCCTCCCCCTCCACCCCCACCTCCTTGCTGAGTATTCTCAACTTGCATTGTGAAACTTCCCTGGACACTATTTCCAACAGATCCCCCACCACCACCAGCACTTCTCCCCAAAGAAAATGGGCTTCCTCCTCCTAATTGCTGTTGTTGTTGATGCTGCTGAGCAGATAATTGCGGAGATAATACCTGCTGCTGCTGCTGCTGTGGACTAATACTTGAACTTGAACTGGACGCATGATGATTATGATGACCCTCTACAGATCTCTTAACAGACGAAAACATCTTCATTCGTAAGCTAACTTCGTTCATTACTCACTTTACCTTCCAACACACCGCAGCAGTCAATCAAGCTAATACGCAAAATCTAAGCCATTTAAAACACTTCCCACTATATCCTTCCCACACACCGTTCTCTGTCAATTAACTTTAAATGATTATACCACCAAAACAATTATACTCTACACCTTTATCATGACATCCATCACCCCAAAGACATGACTGACACCAAACACGTTAACAAGTCTAAAGGTTCCCCATCATTTAACCATCCATGCAAATTTTTAATTAAACTCGTCTACGCATCAACTCTACCAATTCCACTATTTCCACTTGTTTACTGTCCAAAGTGCAAAAAATTTGCAAACCAAAATATTTACATGCCTCCTCCACTTACTTTACACCTAGCATTGTAAATGGAGATACCTGTGCATGTAAATGCAAATAGGAAATTTGTAAAAAATTGTTGCAGCTGACTTTGTTATTGCTTTTCCGAGCAAATTTACACAAAAACAAGAGCAGTTTACGTGAAGCTTTCATTCATTCTGCTCGTTTGGTACAAATTTCCTGACAAGTGCACCGCCAAATTTACTTGCTTTGTGCGCCATACAAATTTGCTCCACCGTCGTGTTTTTTCTTCATTCATCTTGTTTTTGTGAAAGCATTTTTTTGTTGGAAAATTTGTTAAATTTGAAGTAGTTTATTTTAAAGTTAAAGTTAATTGTTCGAGAGGAATTTGTTAACGAATGGTTAAGTGAGTTGTTTGAAAAGGAAGATTTTTGAGTGTTTCATGCAATCTGTTGGACGTGGGATGAAAATGGAGTAAGGGGTGGGGGGAGGATTACTTTTGGCCATTTGGCAATATGGCGGACTTAAAGGTGTGAAGTTTTTTAGGGGAAATGGCTACTGCGCAGATGGGTTATGGGGGTGGTGGGGTTGGTTTGAGGAGGGTGAAGCTGGAAGAGGTGGATTGCAGTGAGGAGGAGGAGGATTGCGTGGCTTTGGAAGATTTGGCTGAGGATGAGGAGCCGTACATGGGACAAGGGTTGTTTGCTTTGGGGGATTTTGAGGGGGATGACGAGGTTCCTGATCGGGATCCTTTGATGGATTATGATGATGAGGAGGAGGAGGTGGAGATTTACGAAGGTATGTAAACGGCAGTTTATGGGGTATCGTTTGAGGAGGGTATATGTACATATTATGGGTGGGATGTTTTATGGGAGACCGAATTGATATGGGTGAAATATTTGCAGTTGAACCGGTTGTTGAGGAGGAAAATAACGAAAATGTGGATATGAAACCATTAAACGTGCTACCTGTTGAGGAAATACAAAAGGCGGTGCTTCTTATTACGCAAGGTAAATAAAGTTATGTTTTAAAGGCATATGCATTAATGTTTTGCTCAGTTGGCAAGAGTGCTTTGTAAGCTAGAAATTTAATTTTCTGTATTTTGTCTATGTTTAGTTACAGGGTCAGAGGTGACTATTGAGGTAGAGGAATGCCAGCCGGAAAACCAGCAATCGCCTTTGGTTATCACTTCAGTAGAGAGCTTGAGAGGTATTAACATTTTAAGAGCGGTTAATAATTAGTTAACAATTTTTGTTATGTATTTTCATTGGAGAATGTTTACGTATTTTTCATTTATTTAGAGGAATCAGTTGCTGGAACAAATGCAAGCAAATGTAAAGCCGCGGTGTTCCCAAATTTGGACGTTTTTCGATGTTTCCTTTGTCGCAGAGATTATCAAACATTTGACGACTTTCTTATTCATCGTACCAAGTCCAGACAACATGAAAAGGTTCCTTATGACGCTGAAGCGGAAAAGGCGTTCTCATGTGGGATCTGTCAAAGGCCTTGGAATCAGCCTCGTAAAGCTCTCGCTTGTGCAGTATTTGGTCATGATCCTGCAAAAATTTACGAATCAATGTTCATCCATTCCTGCCCGCTTTGTCCAGAAGCTCAGATGGGATTTCACAGTCTTGCCGCAGTTGGCAAGCATTGGTCCACGGTGCATCCCGAAAAAATGTTACCCGCTTTCCTTTACAAGAGCTGCGGAAAAGATCAGCTTCCCTGTATTAAAGTCAGCCTTTATGAAACCAGTTTGGTTTCAGAATCGATGATGAAAGATAACCGTGATTTAGTTTTAGGTAAAGTCATATATCAATTTTGGCAGTTAAACATATTAATACTTTGCAAACTATTTATAACTGATTTTTATTCCCTTTGACTGTTTAGAGAATTTTGCATCGTCTGCTTCAGAAGGCTCGCCCAAATCTGCTTCAAATTCAAACCATTTAAAAGTGTATAGATGTAGCGAATGCAAAAGAAATTTCGAGACGCGAAGGGAAGTGGAAATTCATCAGTGCTCACGCTTAGCTAAACGTATAAGCCTAAAATCAACAAAACTTTTTGATAATTGCGATTGTGAAGCACTGAAGCTCATGCTATTTTGATGTATTTTTCTTTTGTGTTCGTTTCAGATATCTTGGTTCCTACACCAATACCCAGGCGCTACATTTGTGATGATTGCGGGAAAAGAATTTCCAAATGGTCGAAACTTCCGCATGCATTTGCTGAGGGCAGGAGTTTGTAAGAAAGAGGATGGCGTAATGAACGAAGATTGTCCATACAAGTGCATCTTTTGCTGCGGTCGTTATAATTCATTCAAAGCTTACATGTGTCACCGTGTAAAGGCTCACGTTGGGGTGCCTTATAACCCCGCGTTGGAACTCCCGTACGCTTGTAAAATTTGCCAAAAGCCGGCATTTGTACAGAAAGAAGCAATGATCTGTGCCCTTTTTGGACATGACCCTACTTATCTCAGAAAGGCAATGTTTAAGTATAAATGCCCCAACTGTCTGTCATTCGGATTCCACAGTCTTTTTGCTCTGAAACGCCATTGGCAATTGGAGCATCCCAATGCTCAGGTCCCACCAAGTTTGCAAAGTGTAACGGTCGATAAACCTTTACCTTGTGTGTACATTACTCTGGAACAACTACTCAGTTTCAAGAAGTTACAAAAACTTGGTTCTGGCTTAGTTATTGGTAAATCATTACTTAAAATTATATTTAATTATTTAACAAATCAGTATAAATCTAATATGAATGGATTAATGTAATGAAATTAAAATGTACTACGGATATTAATTACTATAATCAATAGAACGTGAGCTTCATCCATCATTGACTAAATATGCAACATTCAAATCAAATGGTCCCACTGGAAGGATAACAGAAGAGGTAACGCTTGATTCTGAAGGAGAAGAAGCTGATCAGACCCTTGTTAAAATGATGCAATCAAAACCCACGGTAGAAGTAGCATACGTACCTTTAGGCAAAAACATTGGTCAAGAAATAGGTAAGTGTTTAAAATGTTTATAATGCGTTTTCCTTTTGAAGTTCACTGTTGTAATGGATTCACTTTGCTATTTAACAGTTCGCAGATCTCTGCTAGAGGAATCCGTTTTAAAAGGAGAATGCGTCATTTGTAAGAAGTATTTTAAGGACATCAGACGACATTTTAAAATTCATGACCAGACGAGATATCTCTGTTAGAGGAATCCGTTTTAAAAGGAGAATGCGTCATTTGTAAGAAGTATTTTAAGGACATCAGACGACATTTTAAAATTCATGACCAGACGAGATTTTCAGGCGCTCCGATGCATAAATGCGTTTGTGGGAAGGAATACCATTTGCGAAATAGTTTGCATTCGCATTGGAAGAAAAACAAAGTATGTAAAATGAAGTATCAGGGTACAGTTAAAGAAAAGGAAGACATCGTCAAAAATGGTTCGGTTGGTGTAAAAGAAGAAAACACTGGTGAGTTTAAATATTGTGCTGTATCAGATTTCAATTTTTGTGGGTAGAATTATAGCTTAGGTCAGGTACTTACCAAAATATTCTTAATCTTTTTAGCTTCCAGCTCATCACAGGGATACGTGCTGAATATTCCTTCACCTTCTCAATCTCCAACTCTTGAAGATCAGAACATTAAAGTAGAACCTCCAGAAATTAACCTCATTACTCTTGAGCCAGAGTCGACGACTATGGAAGGTAGCCTTTTAAACTTTAGAACGAACAAGTTTGAAACTTTTGGCTCTGACGAAGCGGCTTCAATGGAAACTGAAACAATCGATTTTAAAAATTTCCTTCATCTGGACGTGGAAGAGGTTCTGGAGCTGGATGAATGAGGATGATAACAATGTGACAACGGAACCTGTCAATATAAGCAAGTAAGTAGAACGTGAAACTGTTAAGAAGTCGCTGCTTTCCCACTATTCTTGTTTTCCCAGGAGTCCTAACAAAATGTACTATATTTTCTTTCAGTGCCAGTACTACCAATGATGTATTTATAGTACCACCAAAGAAACCACGGGTTTGTATATGCCTTATTTGCAACATGGGATTTCCGACACAAGTTACATTCATGCAGCATATGGCCAATGAACATAAAGGTAGTTTGTTGTTATAATAGGAATTGAAAAGCCATTGAAGTTAAATTGAATGCAAAAAAATGTATAATATGTAATGTTTGGAAATGTTTAGATACTCATCCATTTGCATGTCGCAACTGTGGGAAGAGATTTAAGCAAAAGGACCAAAGAAACAAGCATGAATTAATTCACGACTCAAATAGGTACGAGGGAGAGCCCCAATTTGCCTGTGACAAATGTGATCAAAAATATCATTTGAAGGTATCCAATTTGAATGCTAATCTTATCGTTAATTTCTTGGAAATTATTCGTAATGTGCTAAGTAATTTTTGTGTATTCCAATCCACAGTCAAGTCTTGAGACTCATCGAAAGGTTAAGCATAACGGATATGTTAAACCGAAGACTCGGTCAAATCACCCTATAACACAACATCGTGCAATTGGAGTTGGAAGGAAAAGAACGAAAGTTCCCCGTGGTTCTCATGAATGTACCTACTGTGGTCTCAAGTTTGACTTTAATTGTCATCTTAAAGAGCATGAAGCACGTGTTCACACAAGTGAGTTTTCCGTAAACTGAGTTTATAATATGAAGTATCGTTATTATTTTTAAAGTAACTGAATTTTCTCATGTACAGAAATAAGGCCTTATAAATGCGACATTTGTGAAAAAGGATTTTTCAACGCATCTGGCTTAAATTGGCATATCAAACAAGTCCACGAGAAAATTGTAAGAACCCGATATCCTGCGTCGAAATCATTGAAGATAAAGTATGAAAAGCAGAAATCCAATACAAAGCGATACCCATGCGGACTTTGTCCTCGCGTAAGTGTTAAATTGACCCATTTTATATTCACGCTAGAGTTCACTATATCTAATAACTTTATCTAAATAACAGACCTTTGCCAAACCGTGCCAGCTAGAAGAGCACCACATGGTTCATACTGGAGAAAAGCCTCACGTATGCGGTCATTGTGGTCGTGGTTTCCGGTTACGAAAATCATTGAATGCTCACAGTATCACTCATGAAAAGAGCCGAAGTCAGGGCAATGATAACACTTACAAATGCTGTGTGTGTGGACGCCAAGATTTCATAAGACCCAATGAACTTCACCGGCATCGCTTAAGCAGTCACAAGGATATACCTTATGATCGGAAGAAAGAAAGAGCTTTTGGTTGTGGTGTGTGTCGCAGACCTTATTTTCTCAGGAGTCAAGCAATGGTGTGTGCAGTTTTAGGCCATGATCCTAAGCAATTGCAGGAAGCAATGTTTAAGCACAAGTGTCCGGAGTGCCCTGATGAACGCTTGGGTTATCATAGCTTTGGAAGCATAAGGAACCATTGGCTTGATGAACATCCAGATAAACCGGTGCCAGGAAAGTTTCTTCCCAACTCAGAAAACTATAGTGAAGCTTTACCCTATATTATCATCAACCAAGAGAAAGCAGCAGAAATAAAAGAAAAGGGTGCTACGGACACGTATGATTTTCCTCTTGTTGTTGGTAAGTCTTTTTTCATATTTGACAAACAAATGTAAAAATTTAGCAGGAACTTGATCAGTTGCTTTGTTTTTTTTTGTCTCAAGAATTTGACCTTTTGTCCCCTGAAATCAACGAACCGCCGGATTCACCACCTCCCCCTGTCCTGGTCCGACAACCAGAATGCAAACCAACTCCATCCAGTATTTTGCCAGAAGAGGAATTTTTCTTGTCAACTGAAATCACCAGAAGTCAAGCCTTGGAAGCAGTGAAAGCTGTTGTATCAAGTGCTTCCTCTCAAATATCAAAGTTTCGATCAAGTTCTCGAAAAATTCCATTAGCATCCTCATCGCCAAAGAAATCTACTCCAACTAAACAAACTCAAGTCAATCTTCACGACTCCTTGATTGCAGATCGAGCTTTGGGAAACAAACGTATTGCAAGAGTCTTGGAAAGGATTCGTACGGCCAGGGCTAGGAAAACGGCTATTAAAGAATCTATTCAAAACAAAGATAATGCTGATTGTGGTAATAATAATACAAACTATAAATTTAGGGAAAGAATCAAACGATAGTATACATATATTTTCTGTGATATTTTTACTTTTCTCGCAAGTTCTCTAAGCACATTTCTTTAATTAAGTTGTACATTGACAATAAACGCTTTACATAAAAAATTATATTATTTCCTTTTCTCATCATTCCAACTGCTAAATATACACAAACTGCAGCATAATATTCAATTCATTAACCTTATGGACCATTTCCTATAAAGATTCATAGTATTCATAGTTCCGGCATTCTTCGCCTTTGTTTTTTTTTTTTTTGCATTTCCACCACGCGAACTGTACAAAAGGCTATCTTTCTTTATTATCCTTTCTAACGATATACCTTCCCGTGAAAGAATTTTCAGCATATTATTTAACTATTTTCATCCCTTTCCATGTTACAGAATTGCCAAAACATCACGGTTGTTTTGCAAAGATAAGATCGCATCTCATTTTTACGAGAGTCGTTCTTTATAACGAGTATAAAATAAAAATCTCTTTTGTAATACAAGCGCCCATGAAAGGCGAGAGGAGCAAGAGGAATGGAGCCGCGCAGTGTAAAGAAAAAGAGATAAAAAAAGGAGAAAAGAGTGAGTAGCTGACTTTGTGATACACAATACGATTACCTTTCAAGTTTTATTATTATAAATGTAAGGGAATGTTGTGAAGTACATCCGAAGAATAGCTTTCCATTTTGTTGCGGAAGAAAAGCAAACCCGAATTGAAATCTGAGTCAATGTAATAAAATGTGGAGAGAGGAAGGTGAAAGTTAAAGTAGCCTCTTGAATGTTGCAAGAGGGGTTTAAAAAAGAAGATGCTCTGTACTTTCTTTATTCATCCTTTTATAACTTTTTTTTCTCGAGCACACAGATTCATTCATGGATGGGTCAGTATAGTAAAAAACATGTTAAGCCTTGTATGTACCTTGTTTTCATATAAAAAATTTTTATGTCAGAATTGGCTAAACTTAGGCTCAGAGAGAGGTTTACACTGTTTCTCCGAACGGAGTCTCTCATTGCCCCTAAATGACAGGTAGACCTTTTGACTAAAAATATATATCTTGGGCTCTAAGGCAAAAGATGACAAGACAAAATAATTAAGCATTTTCCCATTTTCCTTGCTTTCCTGAGAGGATGTGTTGGTTTCCGTAAACGGGATGAACTCCAGGAGGGATACCACGTAAAAGATCAATTTGATAGGTATATATAGCCTGTCTTTCTTACCTGTCATTACGTTGATGGGATTTTGGAAGCAATGCACTCATTTACATTCTCTCTCTCTCTGTGATACATTCAAACATTCTCACTACATCATAAACTATATACGGGAAAGAGTGAAGGAAAGGATCTTTCTACAATATTATCCTGGAAATATCATTATACTGGGATTGAAGTGCTATTAATATCCTTTATGGCAACAACTTCATGATGGGAAGCGAACCAACAAAGGCCAAAGTTGTTGTATAGAAAATTGGAAAGGATGTGTGATGCTGATGATGATGATGACGATCCAGAGGAGATAGCTAGTTGGTTTTTTTTGTAGAGAGGTAGGTATGTAGGTTGGGTAATAGACAGAGAGAATCTCTAGATCATATCTTCATTTTTCCTCGTTACCTCCGTCTGAGAATTAAATAGAATTCTCAGCTCTCAACGGATTTCCTAACGAACGGTGGACAGGAGAACAGGTAAACTGTGTGTGCATCATCCACCGCTATACTACCTAAATATATAGGGAATTAAGTGTTCACAAGGAAAAATAGACAAGTGGTGGTGGTACTATAATAATAACGGCATAGTATAAGAGAGAAAAGTGAGGTACTGCTGCTACATCTCTAACAACCACCACCACCACCACTGCTGAGGGTACTACACAAGGAACGGTATCGATTTTTTTCACTTTTCCTCTTTCTCTCTCCTCTCTACTTTCTCTTGCCTTGCTTTCTACTAGAATTCCAGTAACTCTCCTTTGATGCCCGTACCAACGAAGACTTACGACTTCCTCCTACATTCCAAGTTTCGCCATTCTTCGAAAACAAAGTTGTTTTATATAGTTGGCGAGAGTAAATTGTAGGAATATGCAATATTATATTATTATTTGTATGGATATATGTGTATGTTTATGGATGTATGGTTTAATGGGAATTTTTGGTTTGATTCCTCTCCATTTCTGTACAGAAATGTACTCTGGGATGATGATGATGGCACGGTTTAGATAATGATGGTGGTTGCTAGTAGTAGTAGTAGCGGTGGTGGTGGTGCTAAATTGGATGAGATCGCTTTTTGCTTTTACCTTGTGTGTGTGTTGTTTCACATTTGAACTTTTTTGTGTTACGTATGTCGTCGTATATCTGTGTGTGCATGCTGTGGTATATAAATATGTCGGAGGCATGTGAGGAAAATGGGCTGGAAGGGACATTTTTATCAAAAAGTTTATACATAAATTATAAGAATTTTTTTTTTGCGAAACGTGCTCCAATCCTGGGTATTGGTAAAAATCCACCAATTTTCGCTGTTGCCCAACTGGAAACAGGCACAAATTACAGGGAACGCTTTGCTCGCTCGGTACACAGGTATTATAAAAGGCTGTGCTCTTGCTGCATAATTCATTGATATTGGCGGCGGCAGCTTTTACATTTCCATTCCCTCGCCAGTTATTATTTCAAATCTTCCAACGACATCGCCAATTTTTATTCCTGGGAGGTATTTTGTCCATGTACACGGTTTTGTACCTGTTTTTGTTAATGCATAACCACAGAAAACTTTGTCGAGATAGCAAAGTATTTTATATGAATGCTACATAGCCGATGATGATGATATGTGTATGTATACCCATGAGTCGTGTATGTTTTTTTTTGTAATTTGGAAGTTACAAAGGCATTTCTACTTTAATTTATAAATAGACATTTGCACAAATTCCCGTAGGTATTTTATGTGTAGTAGTTCATTCAGGTGTTTAATTTTGTGGACAGAAATCAGTGTGAACAAATTGAATTAAATGACTAATGGATCGTGCTCACACACACACATCTTAACCAAGTATTTAATGTGTTTCTTCGCAGCACATTTCATTAAAAACTTGTTTAATGTTCTTTGGCTCCATATAAACGTCCGCTTTTGACAAACCCATTAGGAGAAAGTGGGATAGGTCATGCAAGGCGGCTATATATATACGTGTTCCATTGGAAAACTACATAACAAAATTTAATGGGCTGTTCTGTACAATCGTAAAAATCCCTTGTACAAATCTTTTAACTTTTTTTTCCCCAACAGCAACATTTTCCAACTTTCATTTCATGAGCCATCAAAAAACTCAAAAACAGATAAATAAGACATGCCATAAAGTAAGGTTGGTGGATAAGACTATAACATAGTACGAATTTAATAGACTATAATCTTGCTTTTTACGTTTAAGCAATATGCTGATAATGATGATGAGCATACTTTCTTTCTTACCCAAGTTTATATTGTACAGAGAGGAGGAAATGAATAAAAATAAGGGAATTTCGGAATGTGTCCCATTTACAAAACTGATGGCAAGTAAAGATATTCAAGTACAAAACCCAACTTTGTCAGACCAGAGTATTAAACGAGTAATCATCAAGCCTCCAGAAAAAAAGATAGTCATCTCTGAACGATGAACAAGCCCTGAAAATAAGTATTGGGGATTCATAACAATATTTTTACTACAAGAAAAGGATCATCATATCATCTCACTCGGAAAGAATTCAACAAGAAAAAGAGAAAGCAATACTTTTTGCCAGTATCAATAAAAGAAATATGCTTTAGGCAATGTATTTCCCATGAATTTATGATATCAGACTGAACATTTACTACTACCGCTCTACCCGCAAGCCATCAACAGCACGAGAAAAAAACACTTTTGATCAGATTCGCCTATCAAAGTTTATTTCTTTCTCCCTTCATTCCATTACAAGAAGAGCGGAAGAAGGTCTACTACTCCACAAGTACTTCATGACGATGATGATGACGATCAGTTTGGCTTTGGGATGAGTTTTCTCTCTCTCTCTCTCTAGGTAGAGAAATGAAGGGAAGCAGCCCGTGTGGAAAAAAGCGTGCTACCACTCTCTCTCCACTAGTGTGCCTGGCTATGTGAATCCTCTCTTTTCACCAGACATTCAACAACTCGCGAANATCAAAGTTTATTTCTTTCTCCCTTCATTCCATTACAAGAAGAGCGGAAGAAGGTCTACTACTCCACAAGTACTTCATGACGATGATGATGATGATGACGATCAGTTTGGCTTTGGGATGAGTTTTCTCTCTCTCTCTCTCTCGGTAGAGAAATGAAGGGAAACAGCCCGTGTGGAAAAAAGCGTGCTACCACTCTCTCTACTAGTGTGCCTGGCTATGTGAATCCTCTCTTTTCACCAGACATTCAACAACTCGCGAAAAGTTTTCTCCAGCCTTTTGTATTCTACTTCCATAAAATACACACTACTGCTACTCCAAGGATTGGCTCTAGGGACTTTATATGTATGTGTGTGTGCGCCTTTTTCCTTCTTGGAAGCTTATGATGGAGGATTTTTTTGTATGCTCAACATATTCTTTCTTTTCTTAAGTATATCAAACGAAGCATCTCTCTTTTCTGTGAGAGAATCTCTGTTGGACCGATTGCCATTATCACTACAACTATTATATAGACTATTTCTTGGGGAAAAAAGATTCTGTTATTGCATTAGGCATTTATGCACTCGCTTCCCAGGGAAGGGAAAAGTAGTATAGTCAAGTCAGTAGAATAAGTCGTTTCTCTGCTGCTGCTGCTGATGCTGTTATTACGGAAGGAGCAGATCACTTTTTACCCATGGTACTCAACTCAAACTCTCTCCTCTCTTGTGCTCCGTTATGCAATAATAATGGGAAAAGATGTTGGTTTGGTTTACTTTTTTTGGATGATGGTAATGCTCTCTCATCCTCTCCTGAAATAGCATCATGACCAAAACTACTACTATTACATACTAGAAGAGAGAGCGACCAGGAGCAGCAGCATCGAAAAACGACTATTGCTTCTATTTATTGACTACGAGCAGTCCGGTTTTTTCGTTTTGCTGGAGGAGGGAAAGGGGGAAAGAGAGAGAGAGAAGTGGTTTGAAGGAGTGTGTTATTTCAAGTTATTGGAACATGCTGCTTTTTTGTTGCTGGTATGCTGACTTCTAGAGATGAAATTTATATATTATGAAAGTTGGCCTATTGCTTCCAAAATATATTACTTACTTATGAGGAAAAACTGGTAAAACCTGACATAGGCATGTGTGTGCAATGTGTAGACGAATCAAGTTTCTCGGGTAAAATTTCGCTCGCTCACACCAAACCGAAAGGAGCATGTTATATAGGCAGCAGGTAATGCATGCATGACTTCATTTGAATTAAAAGGAGAAGAGATGAGAATGTTCTCCTGCGTTATATATGGAACAGGAATTCTCTCATCTCTTGCTTGTTTCTAGCTGGCATGTTCTGGTCGGTGCTATAATTTCGTAGTTGACGAGGATGACAAAAACTTCTTTCTTGGTATAATTCCCAATGCGAAAATGGTACATGTTTAATAAACCGAACAAATTAGAGTGTAGACAAGTGGCAAAGCAAGGAACATGTTAATTAGGAAAAGTAAAAGCTTCAAAGAGAAAGGAGTATTACAATGCCCCATGCATCCTTCGTGTATCTATATAACTCTAGTCTATTATATCGCTCAGCATGTTATCGACAGGTGACAAAATAGAGAAAATTTTAGTTTTGCGGACAGACATATCCAGGCATTCTCATAAAGTAGCTTTGAAGTAGAATTTGAAGTTTTTGGAGTGGATATGTGTATAGGTAGCTACACAAATGTAGGTACATTACACATGCACCATACAAAATATTTAATGTACATACTTCCAGGTTTTGGAAAGATGGAAAGGAATAGCTATGTGGAAGGAAATACGGGAACGGAATGATTATTGTGCTCCCCCAATAGACTCTTTAAGAATTGCATGCAGCATTCGTTACTGGCGGTCATTCATAAATTCCATTCACGAATGAATACCATTCAGTTTGGATTTCTTAAGATTTGAGTGCTGTCATTCTCAGAGCCCTCTATTGAATTAGGCGGTCAGCTGTGCGGATTTGTTATTGTTTGTTGTCATACTCAATAAGCTTTGGCATGATCAGCTGCTTCTTTGTTGTCTTTCGGCGCTATGCTTGGCATTATGGTTTGTAGACGGCGGGTCACCACCAAGGACAAAACGGGGTAATGTGCAGCAAAAACCATAGAAAAGCGGAATGAAGTCCGTAGCATTCCGGGAGTGGCCTATGAATGCTAGAATGCTCACGGATTTCATTCAGCCTGGCATTCGAGTGGTGGTGGGAATGCCAAACGCGAATGACCGCCGTGAAATTATTCAATTCTTAAAGACTCTAATGATGCCGATAGCATCCGCTTATTTTTCCTCTCCCTTTCTCTCTATAGTCGCTATGCTGCTGTGACTAAAAAATTTTGCTCTTCCTTCGTATTAGACTATGTATCATACATTAAAATATAAGACATAACTGCTACAAGCGTATAAAGTATATCCAAGAGTCACGGCTCTCTGCTCTCAGCCATGCAGTCTCATTTATATCTAATATCATCTTTGAAAAACATATTGCATAATATATATTTTTCCTAGTAGCTTGTGTGTATGTGTTGTGTGTATGCATGCACACATGATCAACAAAAGCAGCATCAGAGGAACTCTTATTCTCTCTCTTCCCCTTTTTTTGACTGTTGTTCCTCTCTACTTGACTCTCTTTTCCCATAAACTTTTTTTTCTCTTTTTTTACCACAAAACTCCATTCTCCTTTTTTTGTTCACTTCCACCAGTACCACACATCCGATACGCTGCGACTTCCAGTCATTCTCCACATCTGGGGATGTGGAACACAAACACACACAAAAAAAGATGGTAAAAGACACATCGTTAAAAGCGCTGCTACTGCTGCTACACAAGAGAGCCGAATATTTTGGTACACCTTACCAACTTTCTATTCAAAATTCCCTTTCAAGCTTTTCAATATAGTCATAAGAAACCAGCTTTTTTTTACTTTTGCCTTTTTGTTCTCTTCTACAAAAAAAGATGGTATATGGAATAATAATAATAATGGCCAAAAAAATAAAATATTCTACCTGCTGCTCTTCTACTGCTCCTCTAACCCTTTCTCACTACAACCAACACACTACTATAATCTAATATGCGCTATTTTTTGCGAAAAGCACCAAGAAAATTCATACATTTTATATGGAACATTTTTTATACATTCATATAATCGCTTTGCATGTTCATCGGACCGTTGAGCGTCGTTGTGTGTGAGCCTGAAGCATGAGGGAAAAAAGCTTTTTTTTAAACCGTTCTCTCTTTTCCCATAATAACAATTCGGATATTATAAAGCCAGCATGAAATGTAACGGTGGTGGAGGAAAAATTATAGCAAGATAATAGAGAATTCTTTTATATATGCCTTCAATTTTATAGTGTTTCTTCCGGGAACCTCCTACTCATCCTCCTGAGATCTCATTCTCTCTCTTTTTTTCCTTTTTCGTCATTCCCGTTTCGGTTTGGTTGTTTGTTGGATTGAATTGCAGATAAAAGGATACCAACCATATACACTGACTATATACATGTACATATAAGCACCGTGTGAGAGTGTGGAGCAGTGACTGAATGAATGATCATATAACATACATACATGCCCAGAGAGAGTGGGGGAAAAGTGTGAGAAGTTTATGCCAAAGTCTGTGTTAGTGACTAAAGTGGTAAGAAAAAGAGTAACCAGTCGTTGTACTCCTTGTGCCACACACTTTTACACCAACAATAAGCAGCAGCAGCAACATAAACGTGGAGAGAGCAGTATTGTAGCAATGGTGTTTTAATATTGCTCGTTCCTTTGGTGCTAGAGTAGCACATATAGTGGCATGGCATGGTGGTGTATATTGTTATTGAATTCAACTTGAGAGATTTTTTTTTCGGAGGAAACGAGTAAGAAGAAAGTTGGCTCTATATAATGTAAGTAAGCAGCATACACACACACACACAGATAGAATAGTATGCCAGCCTTGTATGCTGCTATAACGTAAAAAAAGAGAAGGCGTGTGTTACGCAGACACACACACTGTTAGTTCCCCTTCTCTCTTTCCAGTTCTCTCTCTTCTTTACTCTTTCTCTCTTCAAGTTTTACTCTCTCTCTTCTCTCTACAAAGTAAGAAGAGATAAAACAAACACGCTTTTTTGCATTGATCACTAACATCCCAACCACCACCACCAGTTCCTCTCTTTTCTAGTTGAGGAAAATAAAGCTGTAATACTGTTGCTGCTGCTGAGAATACATACATTATCCTTGTTTTACAACTTGCTGCTCTGGTCTCTTTCTTTCCTTCACTCTTCTTTTCTAGCTTTTCCATAATAATCTCATATAATAGTCCTTACGGTTACTACTGCTAACTCCTCCGCACACAAAACACAATCCGTTTTATTATTATCCTCGTTCAGAGAGAAGAAGAGCAGAGACCCAAAAGAGCAGAGAGAACAGATACACGGAGGACGATACGACGTTGGTCTTTACGGTTTACAACGCGATGCAATATTATTATTATGCATGCATTACACCGAGGATGAGGAAAAAGTAAGAGTATTTGTGTTCCGCTATACTAAGCAACTATCTCTGGTGCTGATGTACTCGTCTATAAAATCCTCGACAAAGTAGAAAAATAATAATATTGTTGAATCTCGTGTGCTATTTTTATAAAGTGTTGTAATACAGTTTATTTAGTGTTGTTAGTGTAATTTTACGTTTGTTTCTCTTCTCTCTGTCTCACCGAGTCCTTCCCTTCCTGACTCTCTGTTTTTTTTTGCTAAAAAAGAGAAAGGTTGCTGGTTCTACCTTTTGCTTGTATAACAAAAATATACTGTAACATACACACAAGCACACATACAAATTTTTTATGTTGCATATTATATACTCTTGTTGTTTCTACGTGTGTGCTTTATAACTTTGAGCAAAAGTGACGACAAGACAATCCCCCTCACTTTTCCCCTTCTTTCTAATGGAAAATTTAATGGATTGCTCTGGATAATGTAAAAGTTTTGCCGAGCAAGTTTAATAATATATACATGTCTACATTCTCTCTCTCTTCGCTATACACTAGATATTGAAATGAACTATATAATGACGGTCAATCAATCTATTGAGCGATTCATTAGCGCGTCATCATCGCCATCATCTTGTCATCACATTGACATTACACTGCTCCACTACTCCTCCTTCCCAATTGCATAGTCCAGTCAACTAAACGAAATAAATGTTTCTGTATGCGCGCTGCTGCTGCTACTGCTATAGATAAAGTCGTTCATTTAAACAGAACGCATATTATAGCTTTGTTCACAATCAATTTGCACTACTCCAACTTGACTACTACACGGGGCTGTGTGTGTAATGCGCTATATCCTGTATCGTTTTATTCCTTCCACACGAACACGACATACACAAGAGGGAAAATCGGAAATGAGCCACATAATATAACGGACTAGTAATAATAATGAAGAGGCATGTCGTCCCTCTCTCTCTTGTTGTTTAGCAAAGAAAGAAAAAGGAAGTAGTGGAGAGTATAAAAAAAGGACGGACGGACATACAGCGATGATGATTTTTATACAACCTTCTTGTTCTTCTAAGTAAATATTTTTGACTTGACGTTCCTTTTCCTTTTCTTCGTATTTCGCATGACTATATATAATGTTCCACGCTAACAGAGCGCTGCTGTTGTAACTCAACCCTGGTTGTTATGAAATGTTAGGGCTATTTGCTCTCTTTTTATTGTGATTATGTGTGTTTGTGAGTGAGTAGAGCAGACACGATAAGGAGTAATACATCATCGCGTCTTGCTTGATATTATTATTACTTATCCGACATCAACAGGCACACAGCTATAGTGCTACTACTACACTGCTGTACTTATAAAGACCGTTTTTTTCTTCATATATTAAAACTTATAATATGTATGTCCGCTTCTCTAACTTCTAATAACATTTTTATAATAAATATGTGCATCTACTTAAACACTTATTGCATATTATGAACCCTTTCGCAAAATAAGTGTGGAAAAGAAAGAGAAACCATGATTCGTGTGACTGCTGCTGCTGTGTCGTGTGTGTAGTACACACAACAGCAATTTGCCAATAGTAGTGCTGCCGTTGGTGATGATGGTTGGTGGTGGTGGTCTGGCAAATTATATTGCTTATTATTACTACTACTATTACAGCTATACTATGCTCTCTACGTGCTAAAAATTTGTGATCCATTACTTCTTGTGCAATTGACAAGAAACAAATTTATTCTGCAAACAAATACTAAAATATACACATCGTAAAAAAATAGATAGCATGAAATTGGTATCATTTCACTTGGCATGCCAAGCTGCACTCGTATTATCTCATGTTGCGTTGCGGTGAAATTTTTTGTGCAAACAAGGAAAAATGGAAGTAAAAAATCTTTCCACATATCCAAATTCCAAATGTACTCAAGACGAATCACTTCTATTTATAAGTATTAATTGTTTTATATGAACGCTTGAAAGAACAAACATTTTTTTGTGCAGAGTCAAGAAAATTTTTTTATATAGACAAAATGAAAATGTGAACTCGTCACGGTCAATGAGATTGTCAGGTTATATTAAATGATACCAATAATTAAATAATTTTCACTGGCAGAATAATTCACTTACAAAAATCATTACAAGGTTGACTGACAGGTGCTACAAAAGTTGATAGAGAAGCTTTAAGAAAGTATAAAGTAGATTTTAAAGTTAAATGTATAAAAGCAAACATGAATGCAATATAATCAAGTATAAAAATATTTACAAGTCAATATAATTGCGAGTTTCTTAAAAAAAGTCCACGTGTAGTGTTCATTTTTTAGTAGAAATATAATATAATTGTTACAAATTTTTATATTTCTGTCATTTTGAGGTTGTGATCTTCTTCCCGCACTATAAACTAGTGAGCAATATAAGATATAGTGAAAGACGATATTAAGAAATCTTCACCGGAAGTGAGTGAAAGTAATGCACCATTAGTTGAGTGAAAGCATATTATAGTTGCTCTCTGTCATCATTTTATAGTTCTTTGCAATGGAGACAAATGACTTTAAAGTTAGGAAGCGTTAATAGTAAATAATATAAGGTTAAAGTGACAGTGAAAGTTAATTTATAAATCCTGTGTAAATGCAGAGGTTAGTGAAATTTTGAACCTGTATACGTTTCCGATTAACAAAATCCGGAAAAAATGTTGTGCATGCCAATCGTCTTGATGGTGACGTAAGTGAAAGCACATTTCTTAACTTTCTCTTTAAACAATGGAACTTGATCAGGTGCTAACATTGTGTGTGGATATTTATGAAATTCAATTATTATTACTTCCAACAGGGGTCCTGGTGCCAGTCCAAGTCCCAGTTCGAGTGGCGTCCCTTCCAGTGAGGTCACTGAAGCCCAACAGTCACAATCACAGTCTTCAGCCCAACAACAGCCGCCACAACAATCAGAAGAAAGTAGTTGCAGTAGTAGTAACAAAAAGGCTGAACCAAAAATTACTGTTTCTGCTAACTGCTCTTCACAGCAACAGGTCTGCAGTACAAGTACAACCGCTTCCCCTGCAACTTCTGCGGGGAAAGCGTCTACAAAATTTTCAGAAACTGAAGTTGCCAACAGACAACAAACCCCACATCATATAGTTTATAAGAAGGTAAAAATGCCTTCCAAAGATTTTCGAACAAATGAGAAAAAGCTAATTCTGATTTATGTTTTTTTTTACTTTTAGATGGAGAAAATTATAGAGAAAATGCAAGACGAAACGACTGGTGTACCAGTGCGAACTGTTAAAAGTTTTATGTCAAAAATCCCTTCTGTTTTCACAGGTAATATACCGTCTAGATAATTATTACCAAAGGCAATCTACGAATGTATGAGTTTATCTTTTTATTGCTGGAGATAAGGTATAATAAAAGTTTAATGATACCTTGTAATTTACCATCAGTATTAACTTTCTATTTTTAGGAACTGACCTGGTTTCCTGGATTATTAGACACACAGATGTAGAAGATCAGAGTAAGTGCATAGTAAAAACTCAGCATTAAATTAAAACCGGATTAGAGTTGGGCTGATTAATAAAATTATTCCGCAGAGAGAAAGCAGGGAAACTTGTGAAAGTGTATGACCTCTGGTATCATTAGTTGTGGTTCATTATATGTATATATTAAATTTTCTTATCTGTTTTCAGCTGAAGCGCTTCATTTGGCCCACCTTTTGGCAGCCCACGGTTATATTTTTCCAATAGAAGATCACATACTTACTGTTAAAAATGATTCTACATTTTATCGCTTTCAGGTATATACATTCACTAAAAGTTTAAAAGTGTTATTTAAGCTGTCTGGAATACGTTAAATAATATGTTTCTTTTAAAACTTTTCCAGACGCCATATTTCTGGCCATCTAACTCCTGGGACCCGGAAAACTCAGACTATGGTATAGTTTTGTTTAATGTCTGAAATTTTATGTGCGTTTTAACATATAATATGTCTGTGCAGCGTCTGTACAATTTGCTGTTTGCTGATTTTTAGCCGTATATTTGTGCAAGCGTACGATGCAAAATAAGACAAGACTGGAATTGGTTGATTACGAGGCAGAAAACCTTGCACGCTTGCAGAAGATGTTCTCTAGAAAATGGGAGTTTATTTTCATGCAGGTAATGAATATTTAGAAGAATCCGTCTGGTCCAGTCAGTTTACTTTTCAACTTTTGACAAGCGTATAATATAATGGAAGAATAATTCATGACAATATTTTCCAGGCGGAAGCTCAGAGTAAAGTAGATAAGAAACGGGACAAGTTGGAACGAAAGGTGCTAGATAGTCAGGAACGAGCGTTTTGGGATGTTCATAGACCATCGGTATTCATTGTTAAATATTTTACTTGGCACATTTCAGATTCCCTGTGAGTAGCAATCTCATTATTTATATGACTTTCCTTTCTTTTCATATCTTATACACAGCCTGGTTGTGTTAATACGACGGAAATGGACATAAAGAAAGTGTGTCGAATGAATCGACCCCGGTGTGGTACTTTGGATATAAGTGGTGGCCAAGCTCAGAAGGTCCCTACCGCAGCCGAGCTTCAACAACAGATCAAATCACTCAAGTACAAGCTGGATAGACATTCCATAAAAATCTCAAAAGTGGCAGAATTGTAAGAACGCAGTATTTTTGTATAATATTATGGATGAAACGCCTCACTGCTCTCATTTCAACTCATAAATTTTTAACTGATTTCATTAACGAATCTTGAAAACTTTTTAATAACAGGCACATGGGGTATTATGACATGTATTCGGAATATGATCCGTTCATTGCTGCCCCAGAACCTTCCAATCCCTGGTTGTCCGATAGCACTGATTTCTGGGATCAGGAAAGAACAGCGTAAGTTATACATATACTATTGGCTTCCAAAAAATTCATTCATATTCGCTTATATGCATTTTTATTTTGTATATTAAACTTTAAATTTGCTCCCATTTCCCTTATATCCATATAACAGCAAAGACATCCCGGCTAGACGGGTAAGAAGATGGGGATTCTCGGTAGAGGAAGCTCTTGAAAGATCCCGTGGGACGTGAGCATTTCGTAAAGTTCTTAGAAAAGGAATTCTCTGCAGAGAATCTCAAGTAATTTCTTCCAAACACTTTTTTACATGAAAATGATAAGCATTCTTTAAGATAAAAAAGTGGATATAAAAACCACTGAACCTATGTATTTACAGATTTTGGGAGGCAGTACAAGAGCTGAAGAGGCTACCCATGAGCGAAGTTCCTAAACGGGCGGAANTTAGAAAAGGAATTCTCTGCAGAGAATCTCAAGTAATTTCTTCCAAACACTTTTTTACATGAAAATGATAAGCATTCTTTAAGATAAAAAAGTGGATATATAAACCACTGAACCTATGTATTTACAGATTTTGGGAGGCAGTACAAGAGCTGAAGAGGCTACCCATGAGCGAAGTTCCTAAACGGGCGGAAGAAGTGTGGCAAGAGTTTTTAGCACCTGATGCATCATGTCTCGTTAATGTGGACTCACATTCTTACGAACAGACAAGGAAAAACATCCAAGACGGAAATCCAGATCGTTGGAGTTTTGATACAGCTCTGGTAAAAACCATTTAATGCTTTTACCGACTTTCACCGTACTTACATAAATATCATCCATTTTACTAACACCTCTCCGCTGCAATATTTAATTGAGCTTGTATCTTCTTGCCATATTTATTACAGGCTCATGTCTACCATTTGATGAAGAGTGACAGCTACTCTCGTTATATCCGGTCGGAGATGTATAAAGACTTTTTGAGTGGTGCCAAAAAGAAGGTTAATTTCCTTTCACTTCCTACGAAATTCAGAGGACGGTAAAAAGGGAAATGTAAAGAAAAATGACTGTTTAAGGTTTTCCTATCTATTTATTCTTTACCACACTTCACAAGAGAGATAATAATAATACTCGAGATGAAATGGATAATATTATCCTTTTTTTTGCAAAAAAATTGCAAAAAAACAAAGTAATACCACAGAATATATATGTCAATCAAAGTTATGACGTGAACCAATTTTTATCGACAATGCAATAATAATGAAAACTTGCACATCAAATTTTCTTTTAGAAACCTCTCGAGAGAATATTTAGAATATACCTATTATTCTAAAAAAAACCATTTAAAATCTGAAGGGACACATGCGACAGCAACGAAAATACCTAAAAAAAACCAGAGTACTGAAAAAAAATGTGCAGGTCACATCTAAATATGATCCCCTCTCTATGCTCTTTTTTGAATTACAGAAAAACTCTGAATTTACTATATAATCTCCTTTTAACTTTCATCAAAATTTTTTGGGTATTAATGTTACTTGTACATTATACGAAAGAACGAAACGAAACACATCACTGTCAAACTGTCAAAGCAAAAATTGATACAATCATTATAGAGCTATTTAGATTTATATGTAAAAAAATTGTTTGGTTATTGGTTAAGAAGATGAAGAAAAACTCAGCAACAAAAAATGGTAGAAGGATGCCAAACCAATTTTTAAGTAATTGTATTAGAAAACTATATAACGCTAAAAAAACTACTTAAAATAATAATTATTATTATACGTACATAAATACAGGAAACAAATCTCGAGTCTCCATCATCATGATGATGAGCTATAAAAATGATAACTTTTAAAAATACCTTCATTCTTAAAATATATATCGCTAGAATTTATAATAGTAAAACTGTTACCGCTACCGTTGTTGTAACAAAAAAAATGAAAGAAACAAGATATCTTAAAACTACCTTCTCTCTAAATAATTAACTATACTACTCTACTATCAACAACCATCTTATCTACCAATCTTCCATATAAACTGCATTCTATATTACTACCTTAAAACCTACATTGAACGAATTCTCTCTTTTTGAAACAAGTGAGTTTTGCAAAAAAAACGCTGATAAATGATGAGCAGTGAGAAAATACTTTACGTTTGTGAGAAGTATCTATATATATTTCATTAACTACTCTCCTTAAAGTTTTTTTAAAAATCCCATTTACCGTTCTTCTTTTTAACTCCAAAGTACTAAAAAACAATGATATTATTCTACTAATACCGTTCCACACACTGAACTTTCTATAGCTTTCATCCTTTTCATGCAATGCAATACCTACAAAAACAATACTTTTAAAAACATTGTACTTTTAAGAACGCTAAAAAAATATTACAATTTACAATAATATCTATAAATACATACATATATACGTACCTATCGCAAAAAAATAATTTTTTTGACGGTAGTTATTGTTGATTCATATTGAATTGCAGAAGATAAAAATTATTATTAAAAAAATAAAATCTGTAATGATATACCATCAATCATAATCAATCGACTCCAAGCGTACAAAATCTTCATTGTTCATATAAACTATATACAAAAAACTATATCCACGATGGTGGTGTGTAAAATAACAATATCAATCAATCAATCAAACCCTATATAAAAAATTATCATAAAATAAAAAAGTATTTATGATAAACATGCCAGTTTTTTGTTGTGACTATTTTTGTAGACCTCCGTGAAAGGAATACGGTCCATAGTATCTTTTACTTCCAAGAAGGATTCTGAGTGAGTGTTTCATTTAACATGAGCAAAAACACGGTCAATCAATCCAGAGGGCTAAATAATATATTATTTATTAAAATAATATGAACCTACTATATCAGCAATCAGCACTTTCCTTGCTTCGGTCTACGAGAGAAATATATTATGTGACACACAAAATACCTATATAATATATTATACTTAATGCAAGTTACCAGAGACAATGAAAATTGCTGTGCAATTTTCACCCTTTTTATTAGACTTCCCAAAAAACAAAATAATAATAATAATCATCAATATAATAATATTTACTGTTCGTTATCTAACGTGAATAAAAAAAATCTAATTGCGATGATGTTATAAAAATGATCATTAAAACAAATGATAAAAAGCCCAAAAAAAACACTTTTGTGGTTGCAATAATGCAAAGCTGTAGGCTTCAGTTGCCAGACTATATATGCCAGTGAGCAATATAAAATATTAAAAAATTAATAACCTGCATGGGAAATGGCTTGATTGCTGCATGGCTGTTAATATGGCTATACAAGAGCACTCTAATCACTGTTTAAAATGTTGCTTACTTACACACTACCACTGCCACTAATTAATAATAACACTAAACAGAGAAAAATTTAAATGTTTTGAGTGAATCAGAAGGCATTAATTTATCAATGCCTTCATAAATTTATTGCAGTTTCATTATATTTGATGACATGATGATAGATTTTCAAAGATGTGATAAAAATACTGTCAAATTATTTCAACTAAAAAAATCAACAAGGAATAATACATCTTAACTAAATATACTCTGCAATGCAACATTGCATTTTTATAATAGACTTTATACCTACCTATAATAACAACCCAGAATAATTATAATATATAGAAAGTTTCTTTTTATAGTGATTTTTTAAAAGTTTTAAAAATATATAAATAGATACTCTTTATAGCAATATAT
>JAHZMV010000329.1:0-12677 GCA_027743765.1 Coecobrya sp. COE2
CTTGTTTCTCTTGATGTTTCCGGTTCACGAAAGAATGAACAGGAGAATAAATCAGGTTCATCAAGTACGAAAGGAACTTCTGCTACCAAGTTAGGTGTCCCAAATATCTGTGTGGATAGAATCAAGTTGGTATTTTATAATGAATCAGCAAAGGACATTGTGAGGTAACGAAATAAAGAAGGGGAAAATTCCTAATTTTGATTAAATTTTGCAGAATTATGTTATCAATGAGTTGTAATTTTTGTACATAGATTGAGTTGGCAAGCTCAGAAAATGGATGGAGACAATACCGGAAAAATGTTGATCTCATCAAATGAGTGCGTGGAAATTATCTTTCCTTTTAAAAGATTTCATGCATAATTTCTTTTACGAAAGTATATAGCTTTAATTCGCCAAAAATAATTTATTATAAGTAACCCACAAGCTAACATGACTAATTAAATGAAACGAATGTTTTTTGTTAAAAGTAGCACACGTCGAACAATAAATGTAAATGAACATTATTTGTTTAATTGATTCTTTAATATGTACATGTTAGCTTTTACGATTTAATTATAGATGTACTCTGTCTGGAATGTTAAAGGCAAGCGTAAAATATAAAGCGTTGACATATATTTTGTACATTATTATTCAACGATGTGTAAATTTTATAAAAATGTAAATAAAAATGCTCTACATTGAAAACGAAAACAATGAATCATTATTCCATTTTAAACATGAGCACGAACAATGTTATGTTGAGTACAGCTCTTCTAATTATCTAATTAAAAGTACATAATCCGAACGAAACACTGGTTGATTGGTTTTATCTTTATTCATACATGTAGGTTTCGTGGGTGGGTGGTTTTTAATTAAAAATAATATAAATTAGGCCTTTTATAGGGTTTAATTTAGGAATGTGTAAACAAATACCGGTTAAGCCTGCCTTAATAAATCTGTGAAAAATAGAATCATAATATGTTTTATGGCTGTATAATGTACTAAATTAAAAATTTAACTGTTTTCGTCTAAAAAATGCATGCTAACACGCAGTGATTTATCATGTAGTTTTTTAATGATGCGCAGTTGTACAGTGTAACAAAATGTACCGACACACTGAAAAAGCTGTATCATCGTCATTAAAATATTAAGAACAAAGATAGCGTTGGTGAACACTTATCACACTTTCGTTGATGGTGGCACATTAGCAATAGCAATGCATGCGGTTTGGTTTTTGTTGATATGAAAATAGTGTTAAAAAACAAACGGAAAACCACAGAGTACAAACCAGTTCACTTTTCATTCAAAAGATAACATTTTCCCTTTTCTTCAAATTCTTTGAATGATATATATTTGGGGTTGGGATGATGAGCTGACGGAAGTGGATATGCTCTTGATTAGCCTTTTAGGCTTTTCAGTAAGAGGTTCATTTTAGCTCTCCCAAACCGCTTTCGGCCAACTCTAAAAATACCCATCACAAAGTGACTTTGCAACTGCAGGGATCATTGCAAAAAAGAATGAACTTTTTATTTAGTTGGGGTGAAGTGAACAAGTTTAGGAAGCACTTGGTAAAATAAGTTACAATCATGAAACCACTAGCTAAGTGGATAATCCCGGTGTATGTGGTGGTGACGCTGTTATTGTGCTGTGGAGGTATTAATGGACACCATAATTTGCCAACGACAGAAGAAGAAGCTAAAGAGGTTAGAAGACCAGGACCGCAATATTATGCCACCCGAGGGGAGCCCTGGCCTAAGCCTCAGTTGCGAAATTTGTACAATGACACGTTCATGGTAGTTCGGCCTCCCATTTTCAGATTTCAGGTAAGAAACTGGAGTACAAATTAATATTTATTTGAATGCTTGATTGTTTTGTTTATTGATTGAGTGTCTTTTATTACCGTTTCGAAAAAAAGATTGTGAGGAATACATGCGACATGCTCGAAGATGCCATTAAAAGATACTATGGAATAATTTCCAAGACCTCTTCTGGTTACAACCGGAATAGCCACCAGAAATTATTATTGCCAGATATGCTGCATCATACAAAGTCAAACAAAACATGGAAGCATAAACCGAAATTTCAAGGATATTTGGATGTGCTCCAGGTGGATCTCATGGCTCCGTGCGAGTATATGCCTCATGAAAATATGGATGAAGCTTGTAAATTAGTTTGCTAACTGTTTGGTATTATTGTATTATAGTATACTATTTTGCAGCAAACGTTATGAATTAAACTATTCTTATAGACGAAATCAAGATCAATTCGCCTGGCTACGAAGGGAAAGGTTTGCTCACGGCAAGTTCAAACTGGGGCATGCTGAGAGGTCTTGAAACATTTTCTCAGCTTTTGTTTCCGTCCGATGATTATACTACTGT
This sequence comes from Coecobrya sp. COE2, assembly GCA_027743765.1. Lineage (NCBI taxonomy): Eukaryota > Metazoa > Arthropoda > Collembola > Entomobryomorpha > Entomobryidae > Coecobrya > Coecobrya sp. COE2. The sequence goes on from JAHZMV010000329.1 coordinate 2,358, forward strand.
AAGTTCTATGAAAGTTTAATATTATGACTACATAAAAAGTGTGACAAAAATTAACGATATGTGGTCTGTTTTGTAGCTTCATCAGAGTAAAGATTTTCCAGAAATGAGGTAAGAAAAGACCTAAGCAAACTTATTTGTGTCTTGTGACACCAAACAATCGGCACAAAATTACTTGTAAATATCCTGTTTATCTAGTAACAAAGGAGCTTATCATCCCTACACGCATGTGTACTCACAGCAAGACATAGCTGAAATTATTGAGTACGGAAGAAACCGAGGGATTCGCATTGTTCCCGAATTTGATACTCCAGGACATACACAAGCTTGGGGTCCTGGAGTACCAGGGCTATTGACCCCTTGTTACGATAAAGATGGCAATCCTGATGGAACCTTTGGTCCTATTGATCCATCCAAACAGGCAAATTTCGATTTTCTTAGCGATTTTTTCAAAGAAGTCGTATCCGTGTTTCCTGATAAATATTTGCACCTTGGAGGGGATGAAGTTTCCTATGAATGTTGGCAGAGTAGCCCATTAATCAAAGAGTTTATGGAACAGCAAAATTTGACCGCTTTCCCCCAAGTGGAGGAATACTACATGCAGCGTTTGGTTGACATTGTCAAAACATATCCAAAGAACGTTTCCTACATAGTTTGGCAGGAAGTGGTGGACAATCAAGTAAGAGTGAACAAGAATACTATAGTTCATGTCTGGAAACGGGAAGGGTATGCCGAGGAACTCGCTCATGTTACTTCGTTGGGATACAGAACTTTAATGTCGGCTTGTTGGTATCTAAACAAAATTTCTTATGGGATTGATTGGTATCCCTATTATGACTGCGACCCTCAGAGTTTCAATGGGACAGATGCACAGAAAAGACTGATTATGGGCGGTGGCCCAGCAATGTGGACGGAGTATGTTGACTCGGCAACCTTAATTCCAAGGTTATGGCCAAGGGCAGCAGTCCCTGCGGAGAGGCTCTGGTCTAATGAAAATGTTAGAAATAAATCAGATGCAGCAAGGAGACTAGAAGAGCATCGGTGTCGCCTGCTAAAGAGAGGATTTCAGATGCAGCCTCCGAATGGACCAGGATTTTGTAGTATTGAATGGGATGAGTAGAAAATTTTGGTTTACGATGATATAGTTGATTTATGTTTACAATTTTTATTTATTTAATTTTTCCTACACTTTCGGGCAAGGTATTCTTTGATTTTCAATGTTTAACATAATTTCATACACAAATATAATATGGTTCATTTGGTTGGTGGTGGTATAAATATAATTTTATCTATGAATAAATTACATACGGGAAATGTACGTAACGTCAAGACATACATGACAGATTAGCAAAATCAACCATATTAATTTTAAGATTTTTTAATTTAATTGTATATGTACAACTGTTTTTGTACGGGGATTTAAATCTACTAGCAATGTATAAAAATACACTTGAGAACTAACATTCAGTATAATTCATTTTCTGGCTATATGTATTTTTAATTTTACAGTAACTTTAAGTAGTAAACAGTAAAAAATTATATTATTAATACATTGGATGACTGACCATAATGGTCAGTCGAGACTCTTGTTTACATTTTGATTCAAGTATTAAAATTTCATAAAGATACTTATAAATGGCCGAATTAACATTAAGATTTTTTAGTCTATTATATGAGTACTTTACAATTTTTAGTTTAGTTTACGTCGATTTACAATTTCATTACAATAATTTGGAATAGTCGATTAATGGAAATTTCATCAAAAAGTAGAGAAGTAAGATGAAGTAAAGTAGTCCAAGTTTTTTCTTCTGGTGTTTTTTCTATAATAATACGGAAGTCATATTTGCCTAAACAATGTAGTAAGTTACGTTACATCTAATGGCGTCAACGCCGTCACGCGGTCTAAATTAATAAGCGCTTTGTAGTAACCTATAAAAACAAGACAAAGAAACCAACAAAATATTAGTAATCGATTCCTTTTCCAAACAAAGAAAGAGGGATTGGCCATCAATTGTCAATTAACAAATAAAAAATATAATATAACTTACATTTTATTATTATACTATGATGATGAATTCCTTCTCTACAAAATTTATAGCTTCCTAGTTCCTACTTTCGTTGAGACCAACTACTGCTGCTACTATTCCAACCTTTGTTCTGGGGTTGACCCCACGCACTACTGCTGCTGCTGGTACTGTAAGAAGCGGAGCTTTGTTGCTTGAAAGACCTGAAATCAGAAAAAAACATCCAAAATTAATACCAAGTTGAACTTATCATCATGAAAGTCATTGCCTTTATGTCTGTCTACAATGTAGACTAGACTAGTAGACCCACAGATTACATCTCTAAGCAGCTTCACAACAAAGCTTTACTTCATTCAGCATCCGTCAAAACATCATACAAGATTACTAGTCACACCACCAAGGTCACTGGTACTTTAATATACAGTTTTAGAGGTACTAGGTACTCTACAAAGTTTAAAGTATGTTTTCATTAAGTATCTTTGTGTATCTTCTGCAAGAGAATATGAAAACATACGGGATATGCACAAAAGATAATGAAACCAGATACAAAGATACCAGGCCCCAGGTGAAGGTGATCCAATATGACCAATGACCAACAAATCATAAAACTTCATATAATTACAGGGTACACTTTAGCAACAACCAACCAAGCAAGTATTTCATACAACAACCAATAAAAATAATTATATTTTTTGATTAACTGTTTCTAACAACTTACATTGAGGCGCCATTACTACTACTACTGCAGCCAGCTTCAGCCTTAATCGCAGTGCTTAAGGTCTGAGCACCTTGACGCTGAAGTCTCCACACCCTTCCACCAAGCGTTGGCACAAATTTCGCGGTAGATGAAGACATCCTGTGACTGGTTTACTGAATAACGGTAAAAAAACACCGGAAATATAAACTGTGCTTATATCACAAAACACTCTTTTCTCCAACAAGAAAATCTCTAGTGGACTAGTTAAGGTTGCTTGGAGGATATATATAAATGGAATGAATGAACTGTTAAAANGCACAAATTTCGCGGTAGATGAAGACATCCTGTGACTGGTTTACTGAATAACGGTAAAAAAACACCGGAAATATAAACTGTGCTTATATCACAACACTCTTTTCTCCAACAAGAAAATCTCTAGTGGACTAGTTAAGGTTGCTTGGAGGATATACAATGGAATGAATGAACTGTTAAAAAGACACGTCGTTCTCGTACCGCTGCCGCTAGTAAAGTGACCAAGTTTTAAGGTGTGAGGAGCTCTATGTAGCTCCCTTCTTCCCTCCTTATCTCATCTCAAACATTGCTTTTCCAAGGATCCACACAGCCAAACTTTGACTTTCTGGTAAAAATGTTGACGGCATGCATCGTATCTGGTATATAGCGTGCCACCTCACACAAAGCATGCATTGCATGCACATCATCTTTATCACCCACCGCCACCACCACTGTCGTCATCATCATCATCATCATTATCTTTCATTGTTGAGCTTCGCATTCACAAGAATTCATAATGCAAAGGTTGTTGAGTTTTTAGTATGTAAAAAAATGTAAATCCCATTCATTATAGAGATTATCTTTTGTATAACTTGGGAATATTGACAACTGCATGAAGCGTTCTCGAGAGAAGATGATGATAATGATGACACGAGGAGTGAATCATCATGGGATTTTTTTAACAGTAAAAAGCGTAATAGATACACAGGTATTGAGGGCGGACACGAGCGCTGATTGGATGAAGCACGTGGGACGCGTCCTCAGCTTACCAATTGTATAGATTTGTTTCATCAGGCATTTGTCGACTTTAGACACATTCCCTCGACCTCTTCACTTGTTGGAGTTTGTACATGGTTGTCTGCTGACAAGTTGTAGAGAGATTGTCAATTAACTTGACATGTACTTTAGATATAGGTAACTTGTTATAGTGTGAATGAATATGTGTGAAAAATGCATACCTATAAATTATATATGCCTATCTGTCAGGATAAATTGGTGATGTTAGAGGAATGCGCAGGTGAAAATGAATGTATACGGATATTGGTATCTGTTGATATGAAAATATTATGGCTTATGGTATGGTTCATTCATCATAAAAATCATAGTACAAATTATAATATGCACATGACTATTTACATGAAATACTTTCGTTGCAGACGCACATCGCACATCCTTTTCATTGAAATTGTGATAGCGTGCAGCTCAGCAAGAAGAACTATGAACTGCACGATGAACCAGGAGCAATTAAGCAGTTTTTACAGGATTATAGAGAATTAGATAGATGTGCGCAGTAGCTGCAGTTGATAAAGGTGAATGAGAATGACTCTAGAAAGAACAAATAGGACAAAACATGCGTCAGTGGTAGCAACACCATAATAAAATGTGTTTGTATTTTGGTCGGCCATATTTTATTTGTCTTCATTCACAGGCAATTAACGTCAATAGTTGTATTATCAATCATTTTTTTGTCCTGCGTGCAGAAAATTTCGTCAGATTGGTGGGCCAAGTGCAGAGAAGAGATTTTCCCCTTTTTACAATGCCGCAAATCTGAATGGAAAATTGCAAGCTAAGCGTGTTAGCGTCATAAAATATTTAATGCATTTTACGTATGAAGGATTTACAACAGCTCAAAATGTCATGTCTTTTGTCACATCATTATATCACTTGAAATGAGCCATCATTCATTTTTACAAGACAATAATTATAATAATGAATAACCAGAGAGAGTTTGGATTTGTCGGGCAATAAAACATTTTTTTGGTTTAATTTCGTGGTATGCAACAGAAAGTGTGTAAATCTCTCACTCGGTATCCTGTTGTGAAGGTTGATAACGAAATTACAGAAAAGACACAGCTTTGTTTAGATGACTAATGCAAAAATGTAAAATGCAATGTCATCAAATATCATCTCTGAATATTTCTCATTGCTTTTTATACAGAAAAATTACATGATTGCTTTATTGTTTGGTTTTGATCCTACATAAATCCATACTTTATATAACATTTAATAAAATAAGTAATTTTAATATGAAATAAAAAGCACATAGGCACGTGTAAAATAACAATGGCTCTATAACATCGTATGGTGTAGTGGCCGTTGTTGTTGAATTCAAAATCATCTTTAAAAGTCTCGAATAATAGTGAGCACCAAGTGCTATAATTATTATAAAGCAGTTTTCACCAGCTTTTTCTGGTAGAACTTCAAACAGAAAATACAGGGCTGTTTATAGTTTTTGTTGGACAATGATTTGGGTCTGTATTTCAACATCATACTGGTATCAAATCAAGTTTAAGTACTTCATGGAAATTTCCATTATGGCCTTATTATACATGCATACATTTCATATAAATCGAATCATATCTATTGTATATGCGCACGTAGTTTATACAAGTTAACCTGTATTTAGATGTTGGGTGTCGGTACTCATACTTGAATAATATTTGGGGATGATAAAAGTGCTTACATAAGATTTAGCTTCCACATCAGCAAGTTAATCGGTATGCAGAATCTTTTATTTGCCAAGAATACATACGTTCGGGACGAGTCACCATTTTTCGTAGAATCAGATCGTTTATCCAATAGCAGAAAATACGCCTCGGCTATTACACTGAAAATTGCATGAACATCATCGTATTCTGACTTAGTGCTAATGATACCACGTCATTTTTCTTTATTCATTGTTTTTTGTCTGATTTCATCTTTCACATCTTTCATTAAGATTTTTTCGTAGAATCTTCCAATTCTTTTATTTCTCTGCGTGATCACGATCAATAATCCAGTACTATATTATCATCACAACGAAAATCGTCGTAATTGCCAGTATAGGCTTTGTTTCCAAAAATAATTGTCTTTCATTTCAAATGATTATATACGTACAACTCGATATTAAAATGAATCGAGCAATCATAGAGATAACTACACCGACAGCCGACTAACATAAAAATACATTTATTGCAGATACTTCCGTGTTTCTGGCTTGCGGGCTTGTTTTCGCAGGTTACAAAAAATGACAATATAACAAGGTGTAAATATAATATATTACATAGTATCCTACGCGGAAAGCACATAACTCAATGATGTTTTATGATTGACGTACCTATGCATTTATCTTCAGCACAACTATAATCTATGACGGTATGATCGACAACATCATTGATGATTATAGGATGTATTTATCATAAAACTTATTATTTAACTTAACGCATTATTTGGGTATGTATATTATTACAAATTTTTTCATGACCACACTCAATGAAGCTTAAAATCTTATGTAAACTTTTGTATGAATGTCCTTCATCCTTTTTATTGGAATTTCATTACACGATATCAATATCCTTATGACCTGGTAAGATCATTCAACAATCCATTACATCAATAGTTTTACCTTTACCAGTGAATTCTGGTGTGTAGTGGATGGATATTAAAGAGAAGCGATGCAGATTCCTTGACATTCTTCTCAGTTCTTTTTTTATTGTTTAAAAAGGAAAGGTTGCAGATTCGTAGTAAGAATATAATAATATGAGCAGATCAGTTAGAACGAAAAGAAGTATGTTTATGTTGGCATTTTTTGAAGTTTTAGTGTATTGCATACTACACCATCATCATGATACTGCATGCATGACCGTAAATGGAAATATTATGGCTTTTTACTTGGGTGCATTCCGTCAAAAACCAATTTTTCCTACACATCCCTTTCTGAAATGAATACCTACATACAATTACAACACATCAGCAGATCCGAGGAGAGCATAAGAAAATCTGGTTTTTTCTGGATCAAGTTTCCTTTAAAAATTCCCAAACCCATAAAAGGTAGCACTTGCAACAGATGCAGATCATAAAAATGGCCAACAGCCAGAGAGCTCAGGTATCATTACAAAACGCCTTTGTAGCATACCTTGAAAGAGGGATTATTTAATGACTTGTGGTTTCATTTGCTCTAAATGTTCATATTCATTGATAAATTTTCTTATTGATTGAATGTCGAGTGTTAATATTACAAGCAATCATAGAGTCAATTTTATGCACGGTTCCTATTATATCATCAGAATTTCAATTATAACTTTAACGCTAAAATAATCGTTCTTATTGTTAGTATCAAGGCTGAAAAGCAATTTGGGGATATGAGATTATATTATTTCATTTCTAGAACTACATATAGTGGCAACAACAGTGGGAATAGTAGTTGCCACTTCACTAACAAGTCCAGCCATTATACTGCCGCCTGTCTTGCAATTATCTGTTGTCTGTCTTCCCATTTCCAATATAGCCTTTTTCATGGAACATTGATGCAGTAGGAGGTAGACAGATGAAAAACTAAGATACCTAGTTGGAATTGGAATAACTAAAGTTGAAAGTATGTATCTTCTTACTGGTCGATATCTCATTCTGTTGGTCGAAAAATGCAGTTTATCACAAAAACCAATAAAAAATGCCTCTGCATTATTTTATACTATTGCTTTTTATTCTTCTACATCATTAGGAACCGATCGATAGTTGGTGCCAATATTATAGTTTATGTGGCATTTGATTGGTTGTCGTGTGTAGGTAGCTTTAATTACAACCTCACTGCACAACATACATACACTCCTTATAACATCAAGAAATAATATTTCGTACTTGTACATGTGTCTATCCTTTTCAAAGGTCTCTACTCTAGAAGCGTCTGATGAAGCGTTTGTTGATGGTTATAGAATGCATTTTTGATGAAATTGAATGTTATACAAGAAAGTGATTTGAACCTTTTTCCTTTTCATATTTTATATCCAATTAATTAGTTTTGTTACATAAATACAAAATGTATGACAAACTAGTTTGTGCATAGGTTAATATTATTTTCCTAATATTTTATTATGAAAACCGCTTATTAGTTGGCTTATGCTATATTAACTACTAATATGATGGTTGCTTTGTTTGTAAAATCTAGGTATGAATCCACAATGGTAATATAAAAGAATTTAGATTTGATGCTGTTAAAAATTAACTTTTATTCAAAGGGTGTGGTGGACCCTGCCAATGAGGAATGTAAATTGGCTGACCACAAATACTTTCAGATTTCAATATTTTGCTCGGTGGTCTAAAGTATAAGCCAGTTTTGTGCTAATCATATATTACAAAGCTGAAATAAATAAGACACCTTATTATTATTTATATCTAAGGAAAATAATTAAATGGAGAATTTCATAAGGGCAATGTATGAGGACTTACACCCATCACAAATGGGAGGAAACAGGTTGCAAATGCCGGCCAAAGTATTTCCCAGTTTACACGAACTTTTGAAAAAATCGAAAAAATACATTTCAAGTTATAAGCGACATTGTCTTTTGGTAATTATTAATTCTTTAACACTAAACTGTACAAGCTGTATAAGTATACCAAAGGACACTGAAGCGCACATGTCTGAATGCTTTACGCATTTTTTCTGTACATCNGGTTGCAAATGCCGGCCAAAGTATTTCCCAGTTTACACGAACTTTTGAAAAAATCGAAAAAATACATTTCAAGTTATAAGCGACATTGTCTTTTGGTAATTATTAATTCTTTAACACTAAGCTGTACAAGCTGTATAAGTATACCGAAGGACACTGAAGCGCACATGTCTGAATGCTTTACGCATTTTTTCTGTACATCTTTTTCTCCAAACAAGCTACAGAGTGTACTTGTAAAGTCAGGGCTCAAGTCCTCACCGTCATAAATTCCCAGCTTGTTCATGGCACATTTAGCCATTTTCTGAGAAAACAGACGAATTATATTGGAACGACAATGAGAAAGCAAATTCAAATGACATTATATGTAAAAGAAGCGATAAGTATCAGTGGGGTGAATTTAATTAATTTTGGTCATACATATTTATATTGAAAATATTCATAGTGCTATTAAAAATATAACGCATTCTTCAGATTCGATATACAGATACACAGTCATACCATAACGGAATCCGCATTCCCGTCTAGTGGTAACGGACAAGTCATTACTAGAGCCATGAGCCTTGTGTCAACCTTCCATTTTCCATCTACACATTCAATTGATCCTAATTCTGCATTGGCTTCAACTTCCACCTGCACAAGTACAAGAAAATAGCCACCCATTAATTTGTAATCTAACAACCTAAGACCTATGTAATACCTATATTGCACCGCTCTGCACTTCTAGTTATTCAGATAAACTTTTATTGGATAGGCTATGCTGATAATTATGTTATATTTTGATATTAGGTATTTTGCAATTATGCGATATTTACTGTTTCTTTCCTCAACAAACCTGTAGAATAAAAACCACCGGAATGACATGGAAAATTACACAGGTAATCCAACGGAAATAATGATAAAACTTGTTACATATCAATTTACTAAAATAAACATAATAATATCATTCTTGTCCGCAGCGGTAATAGCAGTAAAATGAGATTTGTCCCAATGTGCTTTCTACAATCATGTAAGTTTGTCGATGCGTGGATTAAACAGTGGAATTTGAACATTGGACAGCTTCATCGTATCGTAACAATTGTGATTTATACCCTTCATCATCAATTGGAGATAGAATCCTACTATCATTCGGCACTCTTTTATTTCAAAGAAATCATGATGGATAAATCGTTTGTATACCCTATTAACCCTATGAATCGACGATTAAGGAATCCATTCTGATTTGCTGGACCTTTTGTAAAGACGTCAATGACAATAGAATCCTACCATCATTCGGCACTCATTTCAAAGAAATCATGATGGATACATACATAGTTTGTATACCCTATTAACCCTATGAATCGACGATTAAGGAATCCATTCTGATTTGCTGGACCTTTTGTAAAGACGTCAATGACAATTTTTTAGCAATCATTTGGCCATTTTCCTGCACGAATCTTCATACCATCATTAAATTACATAAGCGTTAGTACTAACATGCAAAGATGCTATTCAATGGATATACCAATTTGAAAAATGATGAGATGATAAATATACACCATTAAGTTTTACTTTTCGTGATAGTGGAACTGAAATACAATGGAGAGCACTTATGAATGAGGATAAAAATGCTCTTGTTCTAGAATCACGCAATTTCGCAATTTAAACGGGCATTCAGGTCAACCCGTGGATTCCATTTGTCATTGGCTTATGTGATGTATCTTCTTAAATATTAAGCTAGCATTACGAGCTCGTATGTATGCATACATTTTAAAGGAAAAACAGGAAAAAATTAAGTTAGTTTACCAAAACTAAAGATTTCTTACTATATTTTAGAATACTAACAATGCAATGACATGAATAACCACTTAATATTTTCAAATGAAACCTTTTCCAGGTGATAGAGCAT
>JAHZMV010000330.1:0-14574 GCA_027743765.1 Coecobrya sp. COE2
AAGGGTACCGCGGGCAAATGGCCATAAGGGCAAATGGACCCTTGAGGGCAAGTGCCCCTAAGGGCAAAAGGCCTAGAAGCGACAAAGGACTAGATAATCCAAACCACTATTTATAAATCTTAATGATAACTATTTTCAATAAAAAAACAGTTTAAGTGGTACATGGAAATTCTTACGTGACGCGGTGACGGCTGGGTCTCCGGGATTTTTTGCCCTCGATCAGGGATATTTTTATACAAAATCAGGGACATTTTTGATAAAATCTTGATTTTTTTAAAGTTTCCGTAAACATGACCACCAGGGAATGTTTTAGCTTTCAGTGACATTTTTGGTGACCAATGATGTTTTAGGAATTTCCGTCATCATGACCACCATGGATATTTTAAGACTTCAGTTACATTTTTAAAATTGCGTTTCAGGGACGTTTATAAGAATTTCCACGTTAGGACGAAAGACAGGAAAATTTATTTTCTCCTGTGTAGTATATAACATTAGTTATCTTTGCTGGTTACCAAATGGTACTAGATAATAGTCCTAGCTAGCATTCCCACTTGGGGTGTCCAAACTCATTTCTTTCGTTCCCAAATGAAATCGAAAAAACTACTACTATGTTTGTCTTGGCAGGTTCGCCAAAATGCAAAAAATTTCTTCCTAGCGTTTGTATGGTGTCGGACTAATTATGAATTGTCTTAATGTGCATCTGTGGAATTCAAATAGCGTTAAAATTAGATTATTTACTTTAATTAACAGTTTTTTGTAATTTTGTTGTTTCGGGTGGGAGTGTGTTGTATGTTATACACTCTATTTGTCATTTATTGTTATTTAAGTGGGTTTAAGTATCAAAAATATCGATTTCCGGTAAAAGCTCTTCGAATCGCCCTGGGCATTACATAATGGCTATCGAATGGTGAAGGTTTCATCCATTTATCTCAAACCGTTATTAAAAAATCCGTCCAAAACTGATTTTTTTGTTTTTGCCCTATTACGGTAATATATAATGATATAGAATTTTTTTAAAATACGTTTTAGGGGTTTTTTAGGGTGGGGAATCCGAATATACAAGTTTCGGAACGTTTTGAAAATGTCGTTATGGACTGTATTTTTTTTGAGGAATTGTTCCTCCATTACGTTCGTAATAATGGTGCATTTGGGATGTCCAACCATTTGTATCATTATTGATGTCCTGTTAGTCCTGTATAGTCTAGTATATTGATACCAGAGTATCAAATTGTCCATGGACAAAGCTATTTTCAGTGGACAGTGTCCATTGTCCAGTGGATAGTGGACAATGGAACAGCTTACATTAGACGCAATACATTGCTTGTGGACTGTCCACTATTGTCCACTGTCCAATAAAGGAAATGGTGGACAAAATGGACATTGTCCACTATCCACTTTCCACCATCCAGTGGACATTGATACTTTGATTGATACTTTCACCCTGAAAGTTTCACGTAACGTAAAAAATGTAATTAGTTTCTTTCTTATTGTTATAAGCTTATTTACTCGCAATCAGTATTCTTTTACGCAACAAATGTAATTAATGAATAAATACGATGTAATGTTTGTAAACAATTTTTATTGACAACAAATTATGTGCCATGTCGTGCGTAAAAATCCGTTTTGTACTCATTGCAATATGAAAATTTATAATTAAATGTGGAATATATGACTTGTCGACATTGTAACAGTGATGTATGGAATGATGACAATGCTGCAATACTAAAAAATAATATATTGTGTCTCGTTTTCCCTTTATTTTCTATATATGTGAAAACCATCTTCTAAAAGGAGGATGAGATGTTATTCTGTGTTGAAATAAGATAAATAGTAATGTACACGGCGTTTTTATACCTTTTTAACCTTTGATGCATTTTGTACAGTTGTTTGAGGATAAAGTATGTTTATACTTCCAAAGGTTGTGAACATAACCGCATCCATGTTTTATGTATGTCTGTCTAGAGTGTAGAATTCCAGTGTGTACCATATAGTTTGTGTATAATCTTGTACGTAAACAACAATGTTTGATGAACATTGAAAATTATTATTAAAAAAGAACAAAGATTGAACATTTCTGTTTGATGATCACCAAAAACCGTTTTGTACACTTGAGAGGTTTTAGTCGAGCGAAAAACAGAAAATAAATTTAGTGGAGTATAAGGTATCAATAGTATAATCTATACATTATGTGAGTAGATATTTAGAAATAATTAATAATAATAGTATAGCTGCGTAAGGAACTCGTCTATAAATGTTACGTTAAGTGAACACAAGAATTACAAAAATTATCTTTAAAAAACTGGAAATGACGTTAGGTGGCAATTAATGACCCTGTAATTAATAACCTTGTTTTGTTTGTAAAAAAAATCTGTTACCGAATTAAGTGTTTTTATGATTGTCTGTCATAATTCATAATAACTTAATACATTTATACTTTTTGCTCGTTGAAACATGAACCTGGTTGATGATGCGTTCGTTATATCGCAATGCCCCGTTACTACTTTCTCTAGCCTGCAGTATCCTCAGCACCATTCACTTTCATCTACATATCTGCATAAGATCTACCCGATTCATAGTAATTTCAAAAAAGTTTTCACTGTTTCTGAACAGAAAAGACGTTACCTGTTAAGTAATATTTAATAATAACTTCAGTAGATTCTTTTCTACTTCTTTACTGAAGGTTAATTCATCCCGAAGGGCTATTCACAGCAATGCTTAAATTTAATTAATCGTTGCACATTTTTCCCATTCACATTCTCTTATGAATCGATTTTCTGTGCCCTTTAATTTTTTTTCGAAAGCTTGTCTTTTCCAAATTACAAACTTTTTAACAAGGGAGAGCATAGAAAATTTATAATAATAGACATACGAGAGTCATTACTAAACATTATGTGAATACATTTTATTGCAAAAACTTTATATGTACGCTTTACTCAACAAGAAGTGTTCATTAAATTGTTCCGTTGGAAGAAATAATTGTTTTGAAATATAGGTACAAGTGGAGGCTTTTAAAACAGACAGAGGCCTTACATGAAACAAGTAGGGATGAGCAAGTGTGTCGTGCATGTCAAGTTGCTCAACAACCTTCCCTTGCTTTCACTTTTTGTGGCACGCAGCAGAGAAGATACGAGAGTGTGCCCTAGATTTCACATAACTCTGTCTTTCTTTCGTAACATTTCTCTTCTGTACACAGTCCAATGTCGCATGTTTAACCGTTTTACATTTCGCATCTCTTTATCATCTAACCTGTTTGTTTTTCTCTAAAATAACTGTTTTCCCGGCTACGTATATGAATATACCTTGCAAAGAAGTAAAATTTCAAAATGTTCAAGAAAAATGTTTATACATACGCCGCCAGCCGTCAGAGCATGGCATTTAACAGGACTAGTTCAGATTCACCTTTTTAAGTCCACTAAATCGTCGTTACATCGTTAGTCTTTTGGTTCTGTCATAAATAGGTAGAGGATCTCAACTGGCAACTGGTTTCAACCATTTATCTTCATGGCCAAAAGCTACGAGAAATTATTCCTAGTTCTCAAATAAGTAACTGAAGATTAATAATAATGAACCGACGGGAATCTGACAAAAAAAGTTACATCATGGCTTACCGTTTATTTTTATTAAACACAGCGTTCCTTTCTACTTAGTCAGGCATTAGCAAAATAACAAAAGCTCTTAAAAATAACATTTAAAAAAATATAATTCATTGATAGAAATTCAAAAAATACTTGTCAGTGGTTTAAGCAAGCCAAGCGAAGCGTGGGTGTATATGGATACTAATAATAATTTGTTCTTTTGGTTGTGTTATTTGATTGTAAAATATTACTTGACTTGACGATACATTTTGGAAGAAATTCTCAGGGTCTTCATATAATATAAGTCGCTTTTTCTTAAAAAATGAATTTGTTGTATGAATAATTTATAAACATATCATAATGTATTTACGCTGAGGTAAAATAAGAACTAAAACTCAGCGTTCTAAACCTAAAAAGCAGGAAATATTTTAGACTCATGGACAATTTTTTTTCTGTGAAAAAATAAAAGACATATTAAATAAAAATACAAGTCTTAACAAATTGTAAATGCCTACATATATTACATACATTTATGAAGATGAAGCGTATATAGTTCTTCCAAAGGGTCTATTAGAGTAAAATGGTAATAAGTAGGCTAGGTTATTTTTAGTTTATAATTCAGAAGTATGGCGAATCTTTGCTGGAATTGACTAATACTTTGATTGAACTAAAAACAAAGAATTTTTGGATCAAGATATCTATGTTTTAACACTTCGCACTTTCATGTAACTGTTAGATTGTTGGTGATATTCCTGCCCATAATGTATGACTGATGACTTAAATATGTAGAATTATTACTATTGTTATTTATGAAGCCATCAGTATCAGAAATTTGTGCTTTTTAGAAAAAAAAACATTCAAACTTTTTATAAGATTAAAATCAATATTCGACAATATAAATTATAGATTCACATGTTTATAATATATTCAGTTTTTAAAATGTCCATATTTTCCATACTATTGGTTTTTGTTGCCAAATTATAGATTTTTTCTAAAAATATATTACAATAAAAATAAAGTAAACCTATAATTCGAAATGCGATATCAGTCTCATTCATCGTATTTGTAATATCACCTCACGAGCAACAGCTTCTGCTATACGATGTTTGTTTGATTGTTCAATCCAATTGGTTTACGGTTTTGCTTCTTCAAGATTATTTCAAGCCATAATACTAAAATGAAAAATCCAGAATACTTGAAAAGCAGTAGAGAGAGAGTTTTTAGCTCGCTGAGTGCACCATTTAAAATGTTCATTTCTCTGATCCCTTTATTTAACAGAATCAGTCCAGTCAACGCCAATTCATCAGCACCCCTTTCCATTGTTCAGTCTTCTCCTCCGAATAATCTCCCTGGTGACACATTTAGCGTTACTGTGACAAAACAACGTAACGAAAAACGCCATTGGATACCCGCTCTCATATATTACCTTCAACTTACTCGCAAAATTACCCCAATGTCAATTTTTTATGATTATCGCAAGGAAGCCTTTTTTACCGATCGCTCTAATCTCTGGTTAGTTTCTTATTTATTCATTTCTGTTAACACGATTCCAGATTGGATGTTTCCCTTGGTTCATACATTAAAACATGTCGATTTCGATTCAAACAAAGGACGAGAGGACTTTGTCAACGTATTTAACCAACTGATTAGCCGTTCCAGTGGCTTTATGCTCTACACATGTGCTATAATTCGGTTAAATTACATTGTAGATTCTCTAAACGTTTTCAAATATCTGGACAGTCCAAGTAAGCTCCTATTTTACCACATTTATTTGTATAAATGAACCCGAATGTCAATTCATGAATCACAATAATCTCAATGTCACGTAGAAGCGCAGCCGAACCCGGGTCAACTGTCCATAAAGAGATTGGATGGGGCTACTGGCCGACGACTCTTTTATCTTATTATCTTCTTATTCGCATTCGGAACAATTCAAACGGCGATCGTGCCAGCCATCCTTTTTCTGAAGATGAGGCACAATCCTCTCAAATTCAGTCATTGGAAATGGCTGTTTGGAAAGTATTACGACTCCCCTGTAATCATTTCCTTACTGTGTGTTCAACAAGCGTACACAAACTTATATTTAATCACCATGAATCTGGTTACTTCTATTGGAGTTTTAATTGTGCCACCGTTCTTGTTACAATTCCACTCAAATGCCCTGAGGTAATTACAAATTCAATAAATCAATTACCACTTTGACACAAAGCCTTTCTCTATAAAGAACCAATCATATTACTATTTGTATCTACAGAGAGCTCGTTTCTAGTTCTGAGGGCAAATCAATGAGTGTCAAGTCTCCTGTTTGGAAACACTGCAGAACTTTATATTTACTGGTTCAGTTTTTTAATGAGGCATGTTTTGGTTTTCTTAACTTGTTTTACGGCCTTTTATGTACCAGTCTAATGCGCCTCAGCTTGCTCTTTTTTTCTGCAGTCAAATTTCCTGGTTCACTTTCACCGGCCAACGCGGCCCAAAACATGGTTGTATTTTATATCTTTTGTTTTCTAATGAAGCGCATAATGATGTCCGCGATTCGGATTACGGACGCGTCAAGAGAAACATTGTTGTGTCTCGGGAGGAACACTACGTCTACTCAAACATTTTTGTACAAGAGAATGCTACGAGCTTGTCAAGTCGCTAAAATTCCAATTGCCCCATTTTACCAAAGCCATGAAAGCGAAACATTTCTCGACTATTTGCACTTTGTTCTTCAGCAAATTGTTAACATTCTTTGCATCATAAATTAGTTCAATTATTTTATTTCTTGTAATAAAATATAACCAGAAAGAAAGAAATTGTGCTGCTTTTCCAGGTTTTATTATGTCATGTATGTACTAAAGCAGGAGTTATCCAATTCATACACATCTACGAATTTTCATATACCAACTTAATATAATCTTTGCTTCTAACTGCCTCCTCGTCTGATCTTATTCAGTTGAACAGCTATATTTTTTCAGCAAACAACAGGGCAACTATCATGCTTCTTGTCAAATTGATGGAGAAAGTTGTAAATGTAAATTTGCAATAGGATGCAAGTCAGCAAGACACGCTGCTGCCATCATCAAGCGGAACATGCATGTGTAAAAGGAAAAAAATCATTTCCGTTTTCTTTCTGTCCTTCTTTCTTCTTGTTCAATTCTCTTCTATTTTTTACACAAAATCGACTCTGTTGCAACTTTTTTCTTCCTGTTAGACAAACTTTTGATTGCAAAGACGACAGAAAAGGCGTTCCCCTGTGTGATCGGACATGGTTATTATGTCCACGGAGACATCCACGGCGGCTTGCTCCCTTGTTCTATCTTTTGCTACTTTACCTACTTATCTGTGTGAGGTTGTTTGCGTTGCATAAAAAAAGGTTTTCTTCCGTGCTCTAATGCATATATAAATAGAGTAAGTTTCGACACGAGTTGTTTTGCGCAGGGATTTAGATGGAAGTTGTTACACATTGCCCCATAAATTTTATTCATTCGATCAACCATTTCGTCCCTCAGGATAACCCAACCAAAAAGTGTTGCACTTGATTACTCGTTATATTTTTTCCTTCTCAGCCATATTTACTGTTCGTTTTCTATCTTTCAGCCCCATCCCAGAAAAGGATCAAAGTCGATCAAGTTTAGAGAAAATTGTGATAAAAGTAAGCAATGCATATTATCGTATGCACAAGTAAAGTTTGTCCCCAGTTTGTATATCGAGTTTATTTAACCACAACGGCTGCCTATGCAACGGTGTTTGTTACCAGAACGTGAAATTACGCACACGCTACACTACCTTGTAAAACGGGCATCTATTTATTAGAATAGATTAATTTCCCGTCTAGTTTTCAATAGAGATGGAGATGTTGCATAAATAGATACTAAATATGCATGATGGACAAAATCAATTAAGCGATGCATTAAATTATAAGCAAAACAGTGACAAGAGTGTATTTTGGACAAAATGAAAATTCCAGGTTGTCAGTGTATATTTTGATTTGATTATTGTTACAGGACGCCTTCAGCTTGGACTAGGAAGAATTTAGCATTTAAATTAAATTGTGATTGCTATACACAGCATTATTTTACGATGGAAATATTAGTAGAACGGTTTCCATGATAATTACGTAAACTTCATGGATATTTTTCCCAAACCGTTCTGCTAACCGGTTAAAGACAAAAGCTTATTTTGTATTCTTTGTTGCTGACTGTAACAAACACAGTTTAAGCAAAACTATCATCTCTGGCTAAAACGAGACTTGTAAAATATATATATGCATGTACCTCACGTATAAATCACCGATTGATCTTTATAATGCTTTTGTGACCCATTTCTGACAAAAATGAGAAATTGAAATGGTTTTCCAAATTACCCGTCCTCGTCCTTTTCGTTTCCCCTCTGTTATTATTGACTAGGTATACCTATTATATGGGAACAATAAATATGCACAGAGTTTTTGGTTTTTGTTGCATACACAGTTTCTTTGTTATCAACTTCCTACGATCTACGATTCCTGTATAAAATAGTATGCTCATATTTTATGGGTATAAATAAATGAAATTAAAAACATTTAGTGGATGTTGTGGTTGTGCCTATGTATGTATGTTTTATATCGGCTAACACACATTATACTACTATTTATAAATGATTTTTACTACTTATTTGTCAAAGCGTTTTTGTAGAAAATGTTCGCTTCCAAAATTACTTTTCTTGTGCGTCTTATTGCTGCTCGCTTTCTCTCTTCATCTCTCAAGACTGACTTACTGGACTGAGCCATATATTATTCTGGAATCTTGTGATGTCTATGATATTACGTGTTAACTCAGGCATGACGTATTTAGGTTCTGAATGTAGTCAGATCGTTCTATATCACTAAAGTAAATACATAATAAGCCACAGGCCATATAATATGTAGGTACAAGGTATAAATTTCTAGAGCAGATAACGCACATTGAAAGATCTATAACCAAACCTGTAGCGTCATTACCTACCACCACCATACACTTTGTTAGCATTCGTCCTTAATTTATGCCGTTAGCGCAAATCCTTGCATTTGTAAAGGAACGTGCTGGATTTCCTTTTTCTAACTGATTTGAACACAACGTATATCTAATATGAAATGTGAGCATACATAGCAGCGAGTTGGTTTTTGGTTGAAATAATTTATACAACCGGATCATTAAATTTAGCTTTATTGATCAGTATTGTATGTCAGTCTGTACTTCCTAAACAACATAAAACTTCCTATTAATAGCTCTCCGTTTATTTTCTGCTGTTTAGCAAATTGGGTAAAATATTGATTATGCTAGTTATTAGGAGGCGAACAAAATGTCAAACAATTTTTTCAATAACAACATTTAATTCGGTTTTAAATGATAAATAAACTACCTATATTACCTAATAAATTTTAATCATTACTCATATATATTTCAGGATTATTATGGCGAACATAACATATTATTCAATTTAATCAATATTGTTTCCTTGAGTAAATATGTTTGTAAGTGAATTTTTTGTATAATTTAAAATGAATTCTTACTTTTCCCGAGCATACTTTACGTAATTGGTACCAATTAGTAGAAGCGAAACTTGGGTACTACCATTACACCAGCTTGATTATATAACTGGTGGAAGTGAAGAACAATGTTTTTTCTGTCTGTGCAAATAACTTTAGGTTGGTGAATGAAACTGATATCAGAAGAATAAATATGATACACTCTTGCATTTCACACCGTGCTTAAACATTTCTCTTCACATTGCCGTCTTTCTCTTCTTCGTTATGCTTTCTAACAGGTTTCCTTTCGGTATACATGCATAATATGTATATATACATTTAAGAAAGAAACATGAGATTGCACTTGATATAAAATTGCAAGTGTTGTGTGTTGTATGCGGTGCACATAGAACTGACTACCAAGAGGCACATGCCATGCATTATATATACCTTCAGTGTATGTAAACATTACATTTTACGATGTGAGTTAATAGTCATATACACAGACCGTAACTCAAGTCAAGTACAAGATCGCGATCCAAAAAGACGATGGTCGGAATGATGATCATGATCAGGTCTCAAAGACGTGAGCAAATAATAAGGTATCGTGGGATGCGCTCAGCCAAAACCGGAGTAAACAAGCAAATAAAGGGCAGTATAAAAAAAGAATCAAGAATTCTCTGATATTGGTTGTTGGTAGCCGACAATGTATGAGTCTGACAATATAAATATGACTATATTATTCCTGTAATTTTGTTATTACTACTTTCACACTTTCCCATTGGAAGTTGTAAAGTCCGCTGTCACATCATCCTCACACATCCTGTGACATCTGACTGTATTTACATAACTCATACTAGTAATTTGCGACCATGGACATAATCATTATCTAGTAATAATAACAATAGTGCAAAGAGAGAAAATGGTCACGATCCTGATGAGGTTGTTAGGCACGGTTGAGTGTTTCTGGAGAATACAGAATACCACACGCCATCACCATTGGCTGAGAATTATTACTTGATTGATGGCCCAGCAAAAAAAGATGATGATGATGTTACATTGTGCAAAATCTATCTCATGCACTCCTCCTTTCAAAGAGTATTATTATTCAGCATTTCAGCAACAAGATGTGAAAATGGTTAAAGTATTAAACTACGCTACACGACACTCTGCATAGGTGATAATTTGACGATTGCGATGATGGAGGCATGACATGGCGGATAGATTTTAAGCAACGTTCCCCCTCTCCACCATCTTTTGTAACGCTTTTATTTTCAAGTGTGTTGTTTGCATGGAAGGAGGATTTGAGAGAAGGAAGGAATTCTTGGAAGAAATGTTAAGTGCAAACAGGAAAGGAAGAGCATGCACAGCAGCAGCAGCAGTGCAGTGTATAACTTTCGTTCATTGTCATTCTTTTATTTACCACATTCTTATACATTTCACGCGGTTGGTTCTCTTTTTTTACACATCGTTGGCTTTGCACCGTTGAAAGTGATACGGTGGTATAAATAAAGCTTGTCGCCGTTCTGTCTCTCAGGTTACCCCACATTATTAGGTATGCTGCTTGGTGCTCACTACGCACGCTACTCTATGTATGTGTGCAGAAAAATCCAATCGACTGGAGAAAAGGAAAAGCGTTGCTCTTTCATGTCGTTGCCTGCACTATACCAAGAGCCTTCCTTGCAGAAAGATCTGCAGCCACACTACTGAGAGGACAAACATTTTGTGTGTAAACCAGTTGGTTGTGACGACTTTGTTCAGTTGAAGCAAAAGAAACTAGCCAGAGACAAGTAGGCCTGAAAATAAAACTATCGTTTTCCAAGTGAGGTTTTGTTAAAAGAACAGATTACACCCAGTGAAATTGGAGTTTAAGAAAGAGTACTTGAACAGACAAGTATCAAAGCCAAAATTACAGTGATTACTTTGAAATGATTCACAGAGTAAACATGACAGGAGTGTGAATTAACCGGATTTTTTGGTTTTTTTATTGTTAATTGTGTAAATAACCAAGTATTGTTTTGTGGACATTTTCAAAACTCTTCCCCTCTCTCTCGAGAGAGATTTGTATAGCACCTTGTAAATTGTTTGGGAGGATTGTTTTGCGCTAAAAATAAACACAAAGTGTACTTTACACAACTTTCCCAACAAAAAAATTGTTTGACCGCAGTATCGAAATTGTAAAAAGTGACGTGTTGGAATAATCTTCTACATCACACGTAAGTAAAAAGTTGTATTGTGTAACTTTTTTTGATGTATTTGGTATTAAAATACATTGGTGGATATAATTCAAATAGAAAAAAATCATACACCTGTCAGTTTTTGATGGATTTGCTAAATAATTGAAAATATTATAGTGTAAGGCTATGGTTATTTCCCTATTGGCTTGTTGAATCTTGCATGTATTCTGTCTCAGTTTACATGTATACGTCCACATGGGGCAATGTGACCAGTTTGCATATTCAGAATTTTAAAATAATGCATAATGCCTACTTGTGCTCTTGTTTTCACAAGCCGTGTGTCAGGTCCGTTGCCTCGTGTGCCAACCTACCTGCTTTTTTCAAAAAGTCAGTTTTTCGTTTATTTATTTATTTACATAAAAAGCTAACTAGCCACTGTATAAAAACCTCTTTGAAGAATGAGCGCGCTACATTCTCTCACGTTATTTTTATGTAGATTATAGAACTGTGCGTCAGAGAGATGAAAATGAAAGCAAACAACTTGAAATGAGAATGCGGCCTAACTTTAACAAGTCAGTCCTCTTGTGTGAAAGCTTCCGAATGCGGAATATTTATAAAAAAATACATAATATTACCATTTCTTCAAACTTTGAATTCATTTGAACTGAACAAATAATAAAAAACTGTTTACCTTCCAGTTCTATGGAATCAAAAAGAAGTTTCCATTTCCCATTTTTTGTGTTTCCTCATAACCAACACTAATAAGAAGTAACATTACATTCCTTGCTTACATCTGGCACAAGGGCAGTAGAATTTTTGCCTCTCTGCCGGAAAAAAAATGTTGGGAATTTCTAATTCTACCACTAAAGCGGAAAAGCAATTGAAATTACAAGAGAACTATGAAGAATGCTAAATGCACATACATATTTTATTTTTTGTGTTGCAAAATAAAACAAAAATATGACAGGAATATATAGATACCTTAGAAGTTCAGTAAGCGAAATCATTTCAAGAATATGGTTCGCTGCTTTTGGATTTTGGGTATTTCTATTTTATCAATCATATCCATGAATACTAAAATATTGTACGGGAGACGGGACTTCCTTTTTTGCCTCGCTTCCTGCTCCTGCTGCTGCTGTATAACCATCATTGCCACTTTTCTTCCTTTTATATCCTGCGACGTCTGCTTCATTTCCCTGCACTTTCACTGACATGATGTATATAATACAGTCCTGCTATAGAACACAATGATACAAAAACGAACAATAGTATCAACTGTGCACTCATCCTTAGCCAAAAATTCATGTTGTGTTTTGTTGTTGGCCTATTGTATTCAACATTCAACCCTGGTTGCTTTCTTGTTTTCTCCGTGTCATGTGCACACTAACCAAAAGTTTATTATAATTTTCTCTTTGGTGTGTGGCGTGACCGCCACT
This sequence comes from Coecobrya sp. COE2, assembly GCA_027743765.1. NCBI lineage: Eukaryota > Metazoa > Arthropoda > Collembola > Entomobryomorpha > Entomobryidae > Coecobrya > Coecobrya sp. COE2. The sequence goes on from JAHZMV010000330.1 coordinate 12,659, forward strand.
TGAAGCAAGCAAGGAAAGGTGAAACGGGTAGATTTTTTAATGTCTAAATGGTTTCATCATCAAATTAGATGCATTCCAAAGTAGGTTTTTATTATTAAAATTGTTTTATTAAGTTTGCTATCAAACGAGAATCGCGTTTTAATCCTATTAACTAAGTATAATTGTTCACTGGCTTAGTTGTGTACAATGTTTCCTTGTGGCATACATAACATCCGTCTGTTCTTTGGAGAATGATTCATGGCCCCATGTATTATATAAAGTATCATTATCATCATTATGTTGATTTAAGTATGGATCTAACTTGTAGAACCGCAAGCATAAAACGATATTGATTTCCGTGTGTTTCGCGAAAGTAAGTTTTGACTTGGGAAAGTTATTGATTCTTTTAACCCGTGTTTCATCAAGATCCCGCTGGAAATACTAGATTGGCTGTTTTTCATAGTTGCAAGCTTTTAGAAGGCTATTTTTATTTATGTAGCGTGGTATTTTAGTAGAAGGTCGTTATTCATTTGGATAGATAGAATGGTGACGTTTACAAGCATCTACTTCAAAATAGTACGTCATCATGAAACTGGTTTCTGATCTCAAAAAGTAATCTGTTCATTGTCACAGCATGCCAATTTCAGTGGTATAATCAAAGGGGAACAAAGTTCAAAATTTTCCGCGAGTAAATATAGATAGTGGAAAGTACAACGCATTTGCAAGTGTGGGTGTGTGTCTGTTTACGCTTTCTGATTTACTTCCAATTTAAGATTGGAGATTTCCTCCATCTGGTGCACTAGACCAGTTGTTCCCAAAAACCTATTAAATATAACGTTTCCTGTAACATGTACCGTTAGGTTTGGTTTGGGTGATGTGCCGACCGTCCTGAATTTGGTATTTTGAAAGACCGTTGTCATGACGTGTATCAGACCCAGGAAAGAGGAGTCGAAGAAAGAGCGATTTTCTTAGCAACCATGTTCACTGCTTTATATATGCTAAAGAAATCAATGGACGGAGCAGCCTAAACTTGTCAAGTTGTCGTGTAAAGATTAGACAAGCTTTTCTACTTTTTGAACATTCATTCCCGAAGGCATATGGAATGGACTACGCAAGCAAAGATGTTGGTTTGACGGAGGAGAAAAGTGATTGAGTGAAATGGCCAGTATTGATTAATCTAGTCATTTATTGAAAAAGGTCAAGGCGAACAATGTTTCCAATAAAATTCTACCTTTGCGTTAGGTTTGTAGTTTTCAGGACAAGAACATATAGATATTTTAATAATGTCTCAGGTTGTTATTTCTTCTACGACGTTTGTTTTCATGGCGACACACACAAGTCATAGTCTAATCATTCTTATCTACACTCGCTGACACGAGCTTTCTGAATAATAAATCGAATATTGACTCTCCGATGAAAGAAAAAAAGAGCAAACAAAAACCAAGTGTAATAATGTAATTATGATAAAAAAAATAAATTACACCTGGCATTATCTAAAAGAAGGGTATAAGTGGTGGAAAGAAATAGTGTGTGGCTGAGTAAGAAACTAATCAAACTTGAAATGAAAACGTAACAGAGGAACATGGCAATTAATGTAATTTCTCGTGCCATGTCACAAAGTGGAACTTACTCACTCATGCATGATATAAGAACACACAGAGAAATAATAGGGCATATATCTATCTATTCAGGGTTTTGATTAAACATTTTTTGGATTGAGTTTATCTCACCCTGCATTTGCCAGCGACACATCAGAGTGCAAACTGAAAGAAAGTAATTTGACTTTCAGGTGATGTCTTTTTATACTGTAGGTTCAACTGAGTGTGCAATATCACGGTGGAGGAAAGCAACATTGGGACTGCGGATTATAAGCCGATGATTGACAGGTGATTGACAGGTGCACCTTATTTCTTAAAGTACTTTTTGAGTAGTAGGTG
>JAHZMV010000332.1:0-19762 GCA_027743765.1 Coecobrya sp. COE2
GTTGAAATCATCTCTGTCGATAGCACAGCTACTATAAAAATGGGATCGAACAGAACATATATAAAACATTAAATAGTGAAAGGTAATATGAAATAAAAGTGTACCAATGTTGGTAGTGAATACCACTGGAATGCGAATGTACTATGACACCATTAAACAGTGGCTAGGAGAAAGTTACAGGTGACATCTGATGATTATGAAAGAGTGAAAGCCAAATCTGTTTGTCTGTCTGTCATTGGTTAGCTCACAAAATTTAGCTGAAATGAATACTTTACTAGAATAAGAAGCTCTTTCAAATGTATATTTATTGGTAGTGAGTAAAGGTTGGAAGATATATAGCAAACAGGATCATTGTTGGTTATAATATTCACTTTTGTCATATTTCCGATTGCTTCAGAGTTGTCACACTTTCTTATTTTAAATAAATATTTAACTTAAAAGTATAGTTTATTCAGGAGTTGCATCTGCTACAACAGGAGCTACGTCTTTACACATGGATTTGATTTAGGTCCATTGTACTTTATCACAATTCGGTTTTCAAATCCAGTATAGACGCCTATACACGCTTCAATATAGACGCCAGTATAACATAGAAAGAAAATAGCTGCAAAAAGCAGGTGGACGAACATTAAGAACCAAGAACCAACATGACAATCTTTGGAAAGATATTAAAATTCTTGTTCCGTTCATTTTATTGCATTTGATGGTATAACCCTAGCCCATAATGTAGCTGGCGAGTGCTAGTGCATAAAATGAGTGACGATTGCTATCCTATTTTTGTAAAAAGCTGTCAGAAGATATAATGAGAAAAATCATTCCGAGTGTCGAAAATGGTGTGCACATTCACGTTCAAGTTCTTTATATAATATGCATGTACTCCCATTTTAGTTACGTTTTTCCAAATTTTTGTGCAAATCTTGATTCTAACCATACCATAAAAATGTGTGCACAGTGCACATCGTAACTCAAACAAATTGACTTTTTGTCCCACATGTCACACTATTGATTATCGCTTAAACACTCAAAAACATGCAAACCGTGCAGATAGAGTTTAACTGAGGTTTACTTCATGTGTGGCCCCTGTCGGCCCAGTTGAACATTTGTACACTGTCTGATCATATAAAAGAATTTTTCAGGACACCATAACATGTTTTAAACCATACAAATGTCATAGCTAACCGTTTCTCAAACAAAAGAAAAAAAAAAACTTTTTACTTTCACATCGATGCCTTTGCATCCCTACAAGAGTGTTGCTGATTACACTGAGGATGAGAAGCATGACTGGTTATTGGCTTGTGTTTGAGCTTGGTTTATGGTCTCATGCTTCCATACTATATTCCATGAAAACTTCCAGGAGACCAATGGTGGCGATAATGTAAATATACTATTAAAAGCTTTTCTCTTCACTTTCTACCAACTTGGTGTGGCGTATAATATATGTAGGTTGTATGCACACACGCATACCACAAGCATGCCACCACCTACACATATTTCATGTGCGATGTGGTATGGTTTTACCATAATAATTTTCCTCTTTGAAGCATTGGGAAAACTGCTCATCACACAACGTCCCCATCACGTTCCCACCGAGGTTGAACAATGATCGACACGACCAGCGAAGCATCGGCAGCAGTTTCAAGTTTCAGTGACAGTGACATTGACAATAATTGTAATAAAACTATCCCGTTTCAAAATCATGAAAACTGCTCGGAAGTGATATCAGAGAGGAATAAGCTTTAACCAATGTATAAAATGATGAACCTAACACATAATTTGGCTTTATGTAATTAATATAGTAGACACATATATGCACCGTAGTTTTGGCAAGTGCAATATAGTCATATAATTATTATTATAATGTACCTGCATATGTACATATATGTATACAGAAACGGTCTCCGTTCGAAGTTAGCTATTAAAATGTTCCTTCACTTAAAAGTACTTTCTTTTCCCTCTTTCTAATTTAAAACAAGTACATACTTTCACCATTTAGAAAAAATATCTCACACAGCCTTATTGTTGATAATTCAAGATTTATTTCTCTTTTCCTCTTCAAACCTACCAGCATGTTATGAAGTTGCTTCATTGAAGCATAATAAGTTGATGGCTTCTAAAATATTGTTGCATCTTGCTTGCCATATAATCTCCCTACGTAATACATAACTACCCGTAAAACCAATATTACTTAAATGAAACATACTACATAAAGATATAATAACGTATTAATATTAAACGGATAAAAAGGAACCCCGGTAAAGTATATTATTATCTTTCGAACATCCGTTTTCGCTTTCTCTTGTAGTTATCGTTGTCGAGAGTAAATAATATTCATGCCTCCGTGTATGCTTTAAAAGCTCTTTGTCTAACACCTGAGACCAACGCTTTGTTGTTGTTTTGCTGGAGGTTCGCATGTGGGGCTGGTTCATAGGCAGTTAGTCACACTCAGTCGAGCTTATTCTCAGCTTGTTATTCATATTTTGCTCCCTTTTGTAACTTTGTTGAAGGAAATAAGTATCCAAGTTTCAGCAATGGTGGTGGTCTTGGTGTCCCACCTTGTGTTTCAAGCTATGCAAAAGATAAAGAAACGGAGGAAGAAAACTACAAGGGAAAATAAATAATATATACTAAATAGTAAGTAGGGTTGGTAATGAAAATCATGGAAAATATTCGCTTACAACGCACAATGCATAAAAATATGGATCCTTTGAATGATGATGATGAATGGGGCGCTTATGAAAGTGGCAGCCTATATCAAGTCAACGTACGTCCAAGTAAAAGGAACAAGATAATTTTGAGTTATAAAACATAGTATGGTATAATGTATCACATCAACATAAGTTGAATACCCGTATAATATACTACCCGGTACTGAAAAGAATTTTTTACATGAATGTTTGCGTAGAGAACGTGAAAATACCTAAGTTTAGCCTAAAGAGAGTAGGCGCTATGTAAATGAGCAGGAAAAAGAAATACTATACCAAATTTTCAGCAGACATACCAACTCATTCTTCAGTGTAACGTGCAGATCCCATTTAAAAATTGACGTTCAAGATTCATGAATGGGATTATGTATTTACCTCTCAATGGAGCATAGACCACGAATGATTTTTATAACAGCGCTGTATTACCCATCCGGGCACTCTAGAAACACATCAGCACAACGAATCTGATAAGTCTATATTCACAACCGAAATATCTAATATTAGCCACAGAAATAGCCCTCTTCACGTACGTAATTCTGAGCTGTAAGTACCTATAAAACATATTTTATGGGTTGTGCAGTAACCTGAAAAAAAAACATCTTTAAATCTGATAGGTAACAGGGTTCTCAGGAAAATCGTTTAGGCTGGCTGGAGAAATCGTGGCTACATTGTATTTGTTATTACGTATAGGCCTGCATTTGTAATTTTAGGATATTTTAAAATAGCAAAAGTCTTGTTGGATACCATACAGTTTTCTAATAGGCCAAGTTGAAAGGTCTATTTAGACAGTACTTGCGTACATTAGAAAAACTTATAAGAATCCTTTCATCTTGTTGCCACTTTGTTCGAATAAGTTAAATTTTATCTTATAAATAATAAATTACAAGTCGAGGGTCTTTTGTTGTAAAATAATAGTTTGTGTCTGAAGATCGATTAAACTAACTTAAATATTGGAATACATTAATACATGCAAAAATGACATTACATTAATTATATATATTTTATGTTCCAGAAGTTTGATGAAGTGCAGATTCAAGTCTGACTACACACATGAAAAGTTGCAAGTTTAAATCAAGTCTCCCTGAAACAAATTAACAGAAATCTTCAGTAGAGATTACAAATACAACTACTTCCTTAAAATAAACATTTGTAAAATTGATTGTATGTATATGTTTGGTAAATGGGGTTTTTCCTTCTATAAATGCTTGAAATGTTCGGATTTAAAAAAAAACATTTTGAAATAAAAGATCAAATAGCGATAAGATTATATGTGGACTCTAGTCGTTTATTTTTTGTTTACTATAAATGCATAGCAAATATTCACATGTACTGAAACAAGTCACTTTCCTATTGAAGCTTATACTTATAATTGCATAGCATAATTCTATAATATTAACTATATATTTTTATTCATCATTTCGAAATTCTGTCGGAGTATAATATAAGTAGATGATTTAAATATCATAAGTTAACAATCCTTTGGACAGTTCACAGTTAAAAACCGTCAAAGCGTGGCACATGCTAATAAATCCATCCAAACAGATTGATTTACTGTCGAGTTTCCTGCCGAAATTACTGTGTGTGTACCTCCTGCTGAAATTAAACGAAAGTGAACGGTAGGCTTGCTGATAGCGCAGTTGATGTATTGTCAGTTAGTCGCAGAGTCAGACGTGCTGTGTTTGTATTGAAAATCAAAGACGCTGTTCGTTTCATGCAGTCATACTAACTTAGCTTCAATTAGCAAGTTTAAAGGGCTAAAGTTAAAGTGACCAAAACGGTATAATTTATTTTTAGTCAGATTTACCAGCAATAAAGTGCTTTCAAAAATTCACTATACTTTGATAAGGAAAAAGCGCACAAAACCAACATGCATATAAAGAGACTGATGAATTCAAGTTGTATTTTCACAAATGACGCAACAAAACAAACTTTATTATTGCTCACCAAGACAAATAAACTAGCACAATGAATGTGTTGGTTTATGCTACCTAGCTCAAATATAAGAAGTGTTTTGCTTTCCACCAAGTATTAAAAAATTCAAAATCATCACCCAATGTCCGAGTTATCTTTGTAGACATTGAACACAAAAATTGAACGCAAATGTATGTAATAGTGCTCATTTCAATAGATAGTATTATGCCTTTGAAACAAATTGCTTTTGGAAGGTAACCTTCACTGTATGCCCCTAACCAATTGTAAGTTCCACCACTACACTGCGTAGCATTTCGTTTGTGTAACAAAATACATTCATGAGTTTTGAGCTCTTATAAAAGATAAGGAAGATTTGCAGCGTTGCCTTGCAAGTGCTTTTGCAACACCAAGATTTATATTTGGAGCTTTCTAATTACAAACCTGCCAACGAGTTACACCACGTACGATAAAATAATTGTGTGGAAAGCAATAACCAACTAACCCATTCTTTCACATTTGGTCGATTTTGCATACAATACTACTCTTACAACTGCACAATTGAGAATTCCAATAGAGTTCGACAGGATCTGAATAGATTATAATATATTCTATTTCTATCCGTTCTGTATGTCTTACAGACGTGGACTTTTCATAAAGGATAATGTTTTTGATTGGACAAAGAAAATGGAATTTGAAGGAGCATGAGAAAAGTTCAATTCTTACCAAACTTATGCGTTTGAAGAAGAACAGGAATGGTTTTAGTTTTAAGGTTCACTATACCTTCTCCTAGTTCTGCATTAAGGGAAGAAAACAAAGGATAAAGATATTATTTTATGCCTAGTATTAGTATTACATTACGCTTACACTTTCAAATTGTGTAGGAGATGTGTACGTGATACTTTTGGCTAATCGATCAGGGAATGTACTTTTTGTAAGCCATATAGCACGTTTCCATATACCGTAGACAGCGTGCCGACACATTTTCTATTATATTTTGCTCCGTCATCCTGATGATTATCAAAACTCCCGTCATGCAGTTGTTCGCCCTGTCTCGAGTAACATTAATAAATTGCTCGAGAATATGAACACCATTCACTGATACGCTAAAATATTGTATTTATAGGTATTAGATTTAAATATATACCGTAAAACGTACATATTGGTTTGGGATGAAAACAATATATTTTATACCTTATATATAAATTTCGTATACCAGTCGCTAACTCCCGTTACTATTTATTTTTATGATATTATAAGAGCCACGCTTGGAATGCCGCATTCATTATTATTTGAGACTTCAGAGAGTCCAGAGTATTAAGGGTATCGACTGACTTGTACTTAGAAATCGAGTTATTTATTACATGTTTGAATCAACATGAAGCACCTATAATAATGTTGACTTATGTATACTAAGTAGAAGCTAGAAACATTCAACACTTCATGTTTTTATGTAGTTTATGCATAGGTAGTTAGAATTTCATGAATTTATACAAAATAAGATACAATAACCGACAGGAAGAATAGTAATGCTAACTATAGAGGACTGTTACTTGCATACCAATGTACTCTCTCAAATCACAATCTTATCACAATCGATATACTTAAGAGATGAATGGCTTTTAAAACAATATAAAAACAGTGATTTGCCCCATGCCACAGAAAACAAGCTTGACAAGCATTCATGGAGACATTTTTAAGAGCTGAGAGACAGTTCATGCGAAATCTGACACAAAATCAATATCCGAAAAAGTACAATACACTTTGTAAACCCATATGTCATACTTGTATATCAACCACTATTTCCAATTTTTCACTCTGAAGTCTAAAGGTGTATTGCGTGACATTTACTCGGATCGATTTAATTCTAATTCCAATCGCTTTTGTTTATTTTGATTCACTGCATACGCAAGCGAAATCTCTTAAAAATAATCATATAACGTATCATTTCATTGTAAGTTTACGAATTTCTAACAAGTTTACTCACCAATAATTAGTTAAGGATATTGGATCGCTGAAGTACATTCTACAATACTAGGTATAGGTATTAAGATCTGAACATAACAAACCAATAGGTTAATATATGATAATGATAGGCATCTTGTATTTGAATACAAGTATCGTTATTTTTGTTATCGATTTAATTCTAATTCCTATCGCTTTTGTTTATTTTGATTCACTGCATACGCAAGCGAAATCTCTTAAAAATAATCATATAACGTATCATTTCATTGTAAGTTTACGAATTTACGAATACGCTGAAGTACATTCTGCAATACTAGGTATATTAAGTTCTGAACAAAACAAACCAATAGGTTAATATATGATAATGATAGGCATCTTGTATTTGAATACAAGTATCGTTATTTTTGTTTCTTGTTTTTCTGCCTGAGGATTAGATCCACGCGGCACCAACCAACATAAAAAGAAAAAAACAAGGGGAGTGACAAAATTTATGCTTTACATTATTAAACTTTTTCTCTTTAAAAGAAAAGTTTTCATAAAACTACTACGCTCTCACTTTCCAACATCCAAATTTCCAGTAAAGACCCACCGTAGCCGTACCGTAAGTGGGTTGTTGTTGTTGTTAATCAGCATATTATTTGACGACTACAATTTCTCCACAAAGTAGCTTTGCTACTTTTATATAGCATGTCCTACGCATGGAATATTTACTTATCTAACGATATACTAATAATAATAATGAATGCCTATGTAGATTACGGAAAGAGTCATATATTATAAGTTAGCAACAGGAAGTAATTGTAAAAGTTCTATTTTCGTGCATTCTTTTGTAAAGTATTTATTTACTGCATATGCTCTCTTCCCGTTTTGCAGACCACATTCATTGGTAACGGTATCAGTGCATAAGTAAAAATAGAGATGATTAAACATACATAAATATATCGTTATTGTAGTAGTCGTGTAGGAAGCATGTCATAAAGCAATTAGGAATTTAGGTTTTAACATTCCATGTCCCATGTCGTGTCATATACAAATTTATGCATTTTGCTCTCAGTTCAATGTAACGTAAAATCTTATCCAAGATATCTAATCCCATATATCATGTATATCCATCTATTAATTTTAAATGTTAGCAGAATACAAATAGGTAATTATATTTCAACTCCAACCACATGGGAGAGTGTTTCATTGAACCGACAGATAATTCAAGTATCTCTGCCTATTTTTAAATAAAGATTTTACAATGTTGAGGTTTTGAATTTTACAAAATATTGTCTATGAATTGCAATAAAGTTTTCCTTCATTACACGTACCATCTTATTGCTAATTAATGACTTAACACATTACACACTGTTGTTGACATTATGTGTATAGAATATCATTAAAATTTCCAGTGAAAATATTGGTATTAGGTAACAGTTGAACGGGTTGTGCTTGACTTTTATTTAAAGCATGACTTGACAATTGACAGAGCAGGAACTAGCAGTAAACCAAAACGCAAAATCTAAATAGGAAAGCCGATATATTGAATAAGATACGCATTAACCTTGTGATTCTGTATATTTTAGAGGCAACAAAGATGAAATTGAGATGACGACGCGGGAGAGCAAGGCTATTTAATTTTTTATCACACTGTGAAAAATAGAAGACTTTTGCCAAAAGGTCCATGTAATAATTCGCTCACTCTTATGGTATAAAAAATTTCTCCAGGGTCTACATAATCTTTCCGAACCATTTTCCCGACAGGTAAAATAGAAAATCTAGAGTTGGGTAGTAAGTTTGTTAAAAAGGTAGACAATGTACAAAAATGGGTTCTTGTATTGTATAATATACACGCATAATATGGGGAAGGAGAGACAGACGATTTGAGTGAAAGACGGTTATTATTGTACACAAGCAGAAGGAATGGTATAGTGTCAGTGCCTGCCCACGTTACCTCAACCAGCATCTCTTCTTATCTTTTGTTCTTTCTCTGCCCCTCTCTTACTCCCCATTTACGTCATCATCATGAGTAGCAAATCTAACTAATTCATGATTTCCGACAAATTTCACGTTTGCAGAATTTCCGTTTTTCGTTAAGTAAGACTCAAGTAAAAGGTAGAGAGACCTATATAGTCACGGTGGTGGTGAAATGTATAGCCTGATAAAATCTTTTCAACTTTCTCCTAGATGCTTGGGTACGTGCTCACTGTAACTGGATGGTCTTTTCATGCTATTTATACATAAGTATGTATGTAATATGTAACAACAGAAGTCTGTAATACTCCAGTGCTTTTTAACAAAGGTTTCTTTACGGAATTTCCGCTCACATAATAAAATACATTAATGACACCTCAGTGTTGTCACTTAGCACGGTTTTTGCTCTGTTCAACGATTCTGACTGCTCTCCAAACTGCTAAAAATGTTTTTTATGTTTCTTCAAAAGTGGCATCAGCAGTGTAGTATATACTGCCTTATTACTGCATGTAATAATATTATTGCTCAAATAAATACAATACGGAAACGTATGGCCAGCATCACGAAATGCAACCACATCCTGTTTTATACAGTGGTTATCCATTATAGTGCAAAAGTTATAATATATTTATACAAACTTATCTGTGCCTATGTCCTTCCACTGGACTTTATAGCAACCGCAACATACATTCGAAGAAACAGCGGCAACCGAGCGGTATAAAATTTGCTCCTGTGAGACATAATACGACCCACATATCAATCGTGTACATGTTGTTCAAAGGCATTATCATAAAATGTGGGAGGACTTTTATGCTTTCCTCGGTGGAAAATAAAATGCGTAAGTATGATATAAGATCATTCTAGTGGTGTGCAACATCATTGTGTTCACATGTAATTCTTAATCTATACAAAATTCTATAAGAATCTTATTTTTGCTACTAAAATAGGGAGTTCATATACTTACTCAAGCGTGTAATGCAATTTTAAGTACCTGCTATACTGTCCGAAATGCATGTCTAACTCGGTTTTTATCAAGGCACAAGCATAAACCTTGTGCTTTCTCTTTCGGATATTGTAGCATCTTCGCGGATAGCATTAAAAATAAAGTACCTATGCGTGTATAACACCGTTAAAATCAACATTCTATGTCCACGGTCATAAATGCTATCTGCTATTGCGACGCCCTACAATGCACTTGATAATATAAAGGGATAGTGAAATGGGAGACTTTGACACTCGACTCAACTGATATGGTACAGCGACAAGATATTGTCGAAAATTGTGGTTTTAAAATTTTCCTTTTGGTCATGTTCCATGTACTTTCGAATGAGTGTTTTCTCATGTATACTCGTATAAAAAGGCATCCCCAAGGATTGACGGAACATGAAAATATCCTGCTTCAATATATTTTATTGAACTACGGAAGAACATTTGAGACTACAGAAAAATGTCGACGGACGAACGGACAAACAATCGAGGCTAGCCAAATGTCAATACTTTCTCTTAACGCTTATATATGTTTTCAGCGAGGCAATAAATACAGACATGGCCACGGATTTGTAGTCATCATGAATGAATCTACTTGACTTGGCCGCGGAAAGTTTACTCTTAAATTCCATGTGGAGCTTGGATGAGTATTTCCGTTAGCAAAACACCAATACACGGCAGAGTAATGGAAAGGGCAAAAATAATGCTTGTATTATTGAACCGTGAAAAGATTGAAAGAAAAAGTCCTTTCTCATCTATTTACTCTTTTTATATACACATAATATTCCATACATATTACGAAAATGGCTTTTACATAATGTTACGTCGAATAAATGCATGGGATTCGGATTAAGGACTACATCTCTATCTTTTCTTGTCGACACACTTCACTACAGATGTAATACACCAGTCTATAAAAATCAGTATTATGGATCTAACAATAGACACGAGAACACTAGTGGTATTATTTACAAGCAATAGGACTGATATACGAGTGGATACGGAAGCGAACTTATTTATTTATTTCTATTGAAATTATCCTGACTGAGCCAGGCATTATTAATAAATAAAACTATATAAATGCATATTATCATATTACTTATTATGTACGCAGTTCACATACGTACATGTACTCCAAGCGGTTTTTGTTGTCGCGACATTAAGTTTCATCTTGTCTACCAATGCCATTATATTTTAGCCACAAGGATGAAGGACATTTTGACACAACGAAATGAAATCAACTACTCGGTTCTGTCGAGAATTTTTTTGATATTCTTATTTAGGTAGTTTTATTTAACCATATAACATAGTTGACAACGATTACATTTCACAGACGACAGAAAACAGCGACACACATCTTCTGGAAAACATTTTATCAGCTCCTCATGATTTCGTACAAAGTTACAAGCTCGCCTCTTATTCTATATTTTATGTAATGCTGAGATGCAGAATAGCTGTTGGAAATGAAAGAAAACTTGTTTATTCTGTAGAAAGTTGATATCGTAAGTCGGTGAAATATATAAGTATCAAGTGTGACGATTTTACAATAGCATGTCAAAAGTATTAGGTCTGAATGTTTTAGAGAATAAAAGCGAAAGAAGGGAAGGAAAAGCTTGCGTTTGAAAAGTTGATACGTATAACTTTCTAATTTCTAATGAGTTGCTTCACTACTCCTTTCTACGAGATTATGGTGAGAACGCATTTATGTTACTCTAATAACGTCAGAAAAGTTTTCAACTAATCATGATGTCGATCAACTAGGGCTAAATTACCAAGAGAGTATATCTATATAGTTATATATATTTTATGCTTTATATAACCGAAGGTTGTGTTCATTCACATGATTTTATTATTTGATAAAAGAGCTAAAGGACAAAAGATTTGGAATACCGATCATTATGTTTGTGAATTAATAATGATGGCAGTCAGTTTATAAAGCTTTTTTCAAAGTTGTTATTATTAAATTAAGATCTTCATTAAAACTACAAAAAAGCTATTTTTGCACGTGATCTACTCCGGGTTTTTCCCACACCAAATTGCTTTTTCTTGACGTGAAAGCCGTTAATGGCTGCCTGATTATATTTTTTCACGAGGTAGTGAAATTGAAATGGGAAACAAAAAGGATAAAAGTATAAATTGCTGGAGCATCTCTATATTATTTTCACTGTTCTATTCACATATATCACCGCACTAAGAAGTAGAATTAGATGAGTTAAGAAGTCACCAGTAGTGATATAGAAGTCATAAACGCATTTTAGGCATACTAACAAAAGTGTGTTACAATGTACACGTCGAGCGAGATTACAACTAAAGAAAGTGTGTGTGGAGATAGATGTATCCATCCTACAAAATAGCAACTACAATTCCAGTTTATAACACATACCTACCTACCTAACATATATACCCGAGCGGAAACAGAATAAAGAAAATAATCTTTTTTCCTCTCTGGCTTTCCACATTATTAGTAGTGGTAGTTCTTTCTTAGCTACTTTGCACTTAATCACTATATGTATATCTGCTTAAACTTACTAAGTATACTTTAATTTATAATATACTTTAAGTAGTAATTTGTTTTTGGTATAGTTTCTAGTGACTCCATTTTTAGTATTCAGGAATTTGCCTTTATGCATTTTACATGTACTCCACTAACCAGGGATTCTTTGTTTAGACTACTTACACAACTTATACTTTCACTCACTTTTATGTTTCTGTTCTATTCACTTTCTCCACTACATATATACTATTTTTGCTCAAATACAACACGAACAAACATTTTAAACTGTGATGGAGTGAGGAAGGGCTAATATAGTACTAATGCGCATGAATTTTAATTAAACACTCGATATGGACGCATCTAATTATATTGAAAAGTAATTATTTTAATTCCTAACCTATTATATCAAAGTTTATGGTTAAATTGTTCGTTGCAATGAAGAAGTGGACTGCTTAACAATAAATTTAAATAGACAACTGACGAATCGTTAAGTATGCAATACAAGAATTATCGGATGAGCACAGTTATGTTTTTCTAAGCTACCTACATATGGACCTAGATGCAGTAACGAGCTGTGTCTAACCATTAATCATTATAATGAAAATTGGAAGGATTTGTTTTTAGACATTTCTACTTCACTGACCAAGAGAGAAAGCGTTCACACATTCATTAATAGACATTCACAGCGACGCAAAAAGTTAAGCTAAAACATAACACAACTTATATACGTGGTGAATGAGTGCTTTATCAACATTTGCTACGACCTATTTTCTTAATATTTACCTCACTACATGCTCAAATATGTTACTTATTTTTCCATTCCATTAATATGCGGTAGGTCGATAACAATAGGACTTTCTCCAGTCAAAAAGTAAAAATTGAAAGTGGGTTTATGAATGGCCCATCGTTAGTACGTTTTATAGGCATTGTTACTATATGAGCCTGTGCCCTATCTACAAATGGCTTCAACTTTTCGTAGACAATTTCATTCAACCTGAATATTATTCTGTACCGGTATGTATATATACACACAGAATGTTCATAGTCATTATTGCATGCACTGTAGTTGAGCTGTGGAATTGAATTGTACACATGTACCAGTAAAATTGAAGCAAGTTTTATTTATCCTGCTACAGACACTGTTTGTTATCTAAATTTTCTCTCCTATAAATACACTTCCATAGATGATACAGGCTTTATCACTACACAACATCAATAGAGGTAGTCAAACGGATCTGGAGAAAGGAAAGAATAGACATTTTTCGCGATCTTACACATGAATGCCTAAACACTGAAACCAGTCGTTGTTTGATGTGCCGTAGTCTACTGATCCAGGAATGCGTTTCGATTGATTTGATGTGATGGAAGGGGTGCAAAGATACAGAAGGTGAATGGAAAAAGAAGTTAAAGATGTTCAAGGTAGAAAGTAAAATTGGTTTGATGCATATAGATTACAACTGAAGTATGAGTACATTATATTATGAAGCACTTACAATACAGTCAAACTTGTTTATACTGGCGCACGTTATACTGGCGACCTGTTTATAGTGGCTGCATGGTCTGCCGCCGGAAATTTTTTTTCAGGCTTAACTAATGTTATTTATAGTGGCCATACGCTATAGTGGCCGGTTTTCATGCCGCCATTCGGCAGCCACTATAGACAAGTTTGACTGTATCTGGAATGCAGAAAACTACACTCAAATATTAGTAAGTGTATCTAGAATCTAGATGTGTTTCAAAAAGTCAAAATACTTTCTTTTCTGCAGTTTCGGTTATTTTGCTCATAGAACTTGGAATTTAAAGTTGTAACTCTATGTTGAGAATTCAAAAACCGATACGTATTATAAAGACGCAAGTTTTTAGTATTTTAGTAATCCTATCTTTTTTATTGTTTGGATGCTGACTTCAGTCGAAATCAACCTAATCAGCATGAACAACTTCAAAATAGCTTGTTCACAGTAAGTTGATATCCGGAAGTCGGTGGACCAGACGAAAACCATTTTCATTTTTTCGTTAAGGGAATCAATCTATTTGCAGACTTTTGTAACTGATATACAAGTAATTGTTGTTCTAAAACGATTATTCACTTCATGGTTATCCCTATTGTAAAATGCCATAGAAGTTTCAATGAGCATTTTTTATAGAAAAACAGTAATATATATTGGGCATATCCATAACCAATGTTGCCAGTCGACTCTACGAATATAAAAGTGTAATTGATGCATATAGTAGTAGTATATAACAAAATAGCTTGTTCACAGTAAGTTGATATCCGGAAGTCGGTGGACCAGACGAAAACCATTTTCATTTTTTCGTTAAGGGAATCTATTTGCAGACTTTTGTAACTATTATACAAGTAATTGTTGTTCTAAAACGATTGTTCACTTCATGGTTATCCCTATTGTAAAATGCCATAGAAGTTTCAATGAGCATTTTTTTTATAGAAAATAGTAATATATATTGGGCATATCCATAACCAATGTTGCCAGTCGACTCTACGAATATAAAAGTGTAATTGATGCACATAGCAGTAGTATATAAAGTAAGTACGCATAATAGTTGAATAATGCCTGTAGTATGTAGTAACCCGGTGTATTTTCCAGCACGAAATTACACTCCAGAATTAGGAAACGATCCGAAAGTTTTTAAAAGTTAGAATAAATACAAAGCTGATTCTAAGAATATGCAAAAATATGTTCTCACTAGCAAACAAGTATGTATATAAAAATAAATTTTATTTGAAAAAACAAACATAAATCAAGAAAGTTTGTAAGCAAATTGAGAAATCCGAGTTACAAAGCTACAATATATAGAGATACTTACATATATAAACAATAATAATGAAATACAAGGAAATTATATGTTTAGTGTTCACTCACAGTTAAACTTGTTTAAATACAAGCTTGATACCGTCGAGAACGGCGTATAAAAACGGGGGCGTTATTGACAAGCCTTATTTTTAAGTAAGTTGTAAAAGAAAGAAACTAGACCGTTACTCATATAACTTTGATCTAACCATTGAACAGGTTGCATAAATCAGACAACACCGTATTTCATCATAAAGAAAACTTTATTGTGCTTGCAGCAAGGCGAAAGTTCTTTGTGGGCGTCTCATATAAAATGATCGGAAACTAATTCCGATGCTAATTATCATATTATACACCTTTTCCCCTTTTCACTGCTACTCATTGAGTAAACCAAAATTTAAACATTATTCACTCGGGGTTTGATCAATGAAAGGTTTTCGGGGCATTGTGAGACTATTACAGTTACTTAAACCTTACATTTATAAGCACTTACACTATTACTTAATTCTAAATGGTATGCGCTACATAATCCAATGGTCGGGTAAAATATTCTCACATGACAAAATAGGATTGATAATCAACTTAGTCTCAAAGGGTATGGTATAATATTCATTTCTTTTCCTGACGCAACATTATGTAACAAGAAATCAAATGCCTGAGGGAGTAGTTTTCAATATTTCATTACTAAGCTCAAACATCCAAAAATCAAATGAAAATCTGTGAGCTGTTCCAATTCTAGTCTTGTGCTATTATCTTAATTTAAAGTGTCAGTAATAACAAAGACGAAGTTTTTTATCCCTAATTGACATTATTCTCCACAGCACATTTATGTACACATAATGAAGCGAATTAAAAATATAAGACAAGGGGTTTTCGTGATTATCTATATGTACTCTCCCCCTATTTGAGTGAAATTGCCAATTTTCGAAGAAAGAAATATCTGCTTATTTACAGGAATTTATTTGTTAGTTTTAAGTTAGTCATATTTGAAACGAACCAAATTATTAAAGCCTCTATGTCCCATTTTTCATCAAAAAAATTCGTTCACTTCATCCATTCTCCCCTGATTCTTTGCAGGCATTTGTTTACGTTCAAATTGGCGTCGTCCGTAAGCTGTATTAAAGTAACTACATTTACATCAACATTGGCTCAAATTATTGTATTTCTAAAAAGTGAATTGCTGAGTGCCTTTGCCACTCCACCCCAATACTATTCCATTGGTAATCAAGTTGTCAAAAATGTAATAAAAATATCGTAAATGTATTGAGAGAATGTGCAGATCTTTGTTAGTTTAGTAAGTATTATATAAGATTCAATGATCAGAAGAGAATTTATTAAACATTTATCAACATCAAAACGTTTAAATCTTTTTTATAGATCGGGCTTTTTATGCACTAGCTTACTATTTGCTGAACTTGTTTAATTTAAACCATCGACCGTGTCGAGCCTCCTTTACATACATATTATCTTGTCTTGTTAGTAATTTTCATAACTGAACCATAATAACTTGGTCAAGGATGATCAGAGAAATAGAACAAAACGTCACTAATAAATAGCATGCCTTGATGTAGACGAACGCTGACGTAGTAGCAGTTAAAGGGATTTACTGTAATGAGAACTTCCTCTGAAAATAGCTCTTAAACAATGTTATCTCAGAGGTGCTTGCCAAAAAGAAAGACATTAATAGAGTAACACGCAGAAATAAGTCCAATGTACGAGTTATTTTCATCTGATTGTTCATCTAACAAACTATTGTTAAGGGGCTATAGAGAATGAGGAAGAAAAATAGCCACATTTTGCCAACTACTTAAACCTAATGTGCTTCTTATTGTTCCTCTAGAAAAAGATTTTGTGACTTAAATTATCTCGTTTTCCTTGCGTAAATCCAAAATTATACTTGCTTTCATCAGGTTTCTGCCGACTACTACTTTTGGTTTTGGACAGATTCCAGTTGACAGTACGTAATGTATAATTGCACGGGACCACTACCACAGGTCTACAACAAAAGAATGATGCATAAAGAACGACCCTTGCCTTTCCTGCTTCCCTCAGTATTTGTTCTCTGTTTTATTGTTATGCGTCCAAATTTTCTTACTGCAACATTGCAAATTTGCAACTACAAAATTTTTAATTACATCATTACTTTTGGCCAAAATGTGATTTTTTGAAAAAAGTTATTTCAATTGATTTATCGATGGATATGTGCAAAAAATTCCAACTTCATCAACAATTTACAACTTTTGTATGTATTATTAATGAATCTGAAATCTCTCATGAGGGAGATTCGTAGGTGCAATGTCTGTTTCTGCTTCTATGAAAAATCCATTGAATTAACACATGCACCTTCACCTATTGACGTAGTGACATAATGAGGAAAATAAAATAGGCATGTATACGATTAGAAACATTGGAGTTTGAATGTAAAAACGTCAATCTTCATTTTATTCCACTTATTACGATTCTCTTCTCCAGCAATATCATGTTATTTCTTCCACCACTGTTATGTTGCTATCTACTCTTCTGTAGGTGCCACTCTCACATAAATTATTGACCAACCAAACCGGGGGGAAGTATGCCATGATTCCCAACATCATCATCATCTATTTTAACAAAACTATTGATCTTCTTATTTTAGCACAAGTAGTCTCGCGAATTCTTTATTCACGCTTTAGTGAATAATTTTAGTTTTACAATCTCACATTCAGACAAATTATGTAAATCATTCATATAACTTCCTTTGAATTTATGAGAAGAAGTATTTATGTATTTCTCTGAAAAGCTAAATTACCTAATACTCTGCATGTAATTAATATATGGTATAACTTGAGCCACACACCCGTTTGAGTTAACGCCCTATCAGACTCCCCTTTGCTCACAAACAGCTTAAAAGCTTATCGTATATGTTACTGATGATGACATGCTCAATGGACAATGTGGATGACTGTGTTTGGCAGTTACGCTAATTAAATTTCTCACTTTATCACTAGCACAATAAAATATTATCACAACAGTGTTCTACAGAAACATCAGAAAGGCTCATATTTAGGTGCTTTGTGTAAAGTAAATATAGATAATACAGATATAAAATATTCCTATACCAAATGCATGAAAAGAACAAAAAGTAAGAATGAAGACATTACTGTTCATTGATGCAATGAGCTACCGAGACTTTGATTAGAAAGAAGGAGCCATAACCATTTGTCTTTTTATATACCAAGTAAATAATATATAGAATGGGTACACTATAAGTTTATTATACAACAAATATTATAAATGCATAACCTTTCGGAGCGTATCACTTCAGAATTTATACCAGAAAACTCAAATTAAATGTAACCAAAAACGTCATGTTGAAACGAAAATCATGTTAGCTGATGCATAAAACCTTGAACCTAGGATCAAATAGCAAGTAATAAGGTGTATATATACACAGATAATATGATAAAAAATTTCTTGAGTCATAATCATACGAGAAGTTTTCTTAGGATACGGAATGGATACGACATTCTAACCAAAAATAGGGTCTGTGAGTTGTAACTTGGGCTTCTGCACCCAACATATTTTTCGAGTACTTGAGTAGGTATTTTATTTTTATACAGTACATCAATGAGAATAAGTTAACCTTTTTGCACAAATATATTAGATGTAATTTGGCAACAAGAAGTGTATGCAGTAGTATTTATAATGGTTACATTTAATAATAACTAGTGCGTTACACACAAATTATCATTTTTGTTGTTGTTTTTTATCACTCTTGATGGAGACAAAACAAATTACTCCTAAAAGAATTAAACTTGCGTGGTATGAAAAGGAAGGAATTTAGTTCAATTACAAAGACAACTTTGTTTATGCAACGCAATAAAATATAAGATCTGTTTCCCCTTTCTTGACGGTTACATGCACAAAAAGCTTTACATTTCTTTGAACCAAGGCAAGGGAAACATTTTCTATTTATCACTGACTGGCTGACGAAAAGGAATTTCTGTACTCTCATAAATAATGTTACTCTCTTGACAAGGCTGAAAACTTATTTGAGGTTCTACTAAGCCAATTGTAGTCACCCAATTTATTAGTCATGTTATCCATAATAATCAAAAATCTCACTAGTATAGTTATGTAAATATGCACTAAAATACATAAAATTATGTTGGACAACTAAAACTTCATCTTTGTTCTTATTTTCATAAAAGTAATAAGAAAATATATAGTTCAATTGGTGAGTTTTACAGACCACCACAAACGCATTGGGTTCATAAAATATCTTTATCTACTTAACTGAAAGTTCTGAAATAAACACTGGAAAATGATGTTATTATGCATACATCATGTTTCTTTGTGTTTTCAGTTGATGATGTGATGAGATTAGGCCTAGCTTTGTTTTGTCACTTTGGCCTCTTTGTATACAGCAACTGCATACATATTATGTACATCAAAAGTGTATGCCTTGAATTGCCTTGCTTCTGTCGCATAGCATATATAGATGCTTATGCTTCCACATCTTTTCAAATGCATACCAATTTATTTTTTAGAATGTTTATGTATTTATTGTTTACACCCGATATCTTACAATTAGACAAATAAAAAATATATTTACAAATAAACCGTCTTCGAAATAGAGCGCCAAGATCATGTTACTAAACTAAATTTAGCAGAGAGATACATCCGCATCCTTTTTTGCATTGAACTTAGGCAACTGCTATGAATTTGATGAGTTTTCTGCTCTTATAGATTTGGCATAAAAATTCTTAATGCAGTCTGAAAGGAATCAACCTTAAATAAAAGATCTTTGTTATTAAGTAATACTGAACTCATTTTAGTCGAATAGTTGTTCTGGGGTATTGTTAGAGTGTTGTTTTTAAATTTCAAGAACGTTCAATTTCAGTTGGCTAGATGCAAAAATAGCTTGAATAAGCAAGAATGCAACCTATATTAGCTTAGCTATG